>CM076070.1:6980000-7225000 GCA_038088235.1 Zacco platypus
ATTTTGAACACAACTGTAAACTGCTCTCAGGGAGAGCAGTTTCCCCTGAGCCCACAGAAGGATATACTGAGCTAGTTTGCACAAGTGTCGTGACCTCAGACCCCCCTGATGGTTGATGTAAGAGACCACCGATGTGTTATCCGTATGGACCAACACATGATGGCCCCTCAGGTCCGGCAGGAAGTGTTTGAGAGCTTGAAACACCGCCATCATTTCCAGCCGATTTATGTGCCAGGAAAGTAGATGACCCTGCCACAGACCCTGAGCTGAGCGACCACTCATGATCGCCCCCCAACCCGTGAGGGAAGCATCCGTCGTTAGCATCACGCGACGACAAGGAACTCCCAACACAGGCCCTTGGGAAAGGAACCAAGGTTTCTTCCACATAACTAAGGCACGAAAGCATCGCCGCGTGACCTTGATCATCCGAAAAGGATTTCCCCTCGGAGAAAACCCCTTGGTCCTCAGCCACCACTGCAGTGGCCTCATGTACAGCAGGCCAAAAGGTATCACGTTGGACGCAGCTGCCATGAGACCCAACAGTCTCTGAAACTGTTTCAGTGATGAACTGGCCTAGTTTTATTCCATTGACGGCTGATAGGATTGACGCAATGCGAGCTGGCTCAAGATGGGCCCGCATCGATGTCGAATCCCATACCACGCCTAGAAAAGTGGTTCTCTGAGATGGAAGAAGCACACTCTTTTTGGCGTTCAACCTCAACCCCAACCTTTTGATATGTGCGAGAACGACATCTCGATGTCGAACCGCCATGAGCTCGGATTGAGCTAAAATCAACCAAACGTCGATATAATTTAACACGCGAATGCCCTGGAGTCTCAGAGGAGCCAAAGCTGCATCCACGCATTTTCTAAAGGTGCGGGGTGATAACCCTAGGCCGATTGGAAGAACCCGAAATTGATAAGCTTCGTCCCCGAAAGCAAACCTCAGGAACTTCCTGTGATGAGGATGGATGGATATATGAAAATAAGCGTCTTTGAGATCGATTGTCACAAACCAATCCTCGGACTGATCTGTGAAACAATCTGTCTGTGTAAGCATCCTGAACTTGAGCTTTTGGACCGTAAGATTCAATAAGCAAAGATCTAGGATGGGACGCAGCCCTCCATCCTTTTTCGGAACAATGAAATAACGGCTGTAAAACCCTGACTGCTTGCTGGGAGGAGGAACCCTTTCTATAGCTCCTTTTGCAAAAGTGTCAGAACCTCTTGTTCCAAGACCAGAGACTGCTCGGGATCCACCACAGTGGTGAGAACCCCGTTGAACCTGGGCGGGCATGACCCCCAAGAAGATATATTCTGTAGACATTTCCATTCTGTCAGAAAATCTACTAAGGGAACCAGTCTCTCGAGACTGGCCTCTGGTGTTATGACAGTCAGCTCGGCGTCCTGAAGCGGCGCACCGGCAGGAAACAACCGATCTGACTGTACCAGGGTTTTCCTCAGAAAACCGCTGGGGGGCTCTGCGCCCAGACACATACTCAATGGCCGGGTTGGCAGAGGCCCCCTGAGGGCACCGAGGAGAAATGGGCACCGTATGATGAGGTGTACACCACTTTCCCCCGGTGATTAAACAGGCATCCAAAAATCAGAAGAGTTTAATTTTTCTGACATGAGATACAAAAAGAATAAAGATGGAATAGTCTGCATGCAATCATAGGGAAAGAGAGAAAGGGAAAGTCCCGTCTGCTCAGTTCCCTCCAAATATAAATATATATATATATAAAATGAATTGCGGGCACATAATCTGCACGCTGCCTCAGCAAACGCGCGATCCGAGCCACATATTATTGCAGACAAGAAATCTACGCGCTGCCTCAGCAAACGCAAGATCCGAGCCACATATTATTGCAGACAAGAAATCTACGCGCTGCCTCAGCAAACGCGCGATCCGAGCCACATATTATTGCAGACAAGAAATCTACGCGCTGCAATAGCAAACGCGAGATCCGAGCCATATATTATTGCAGACAAGAAATCTACGCGCTGCCTCAGCAAACGCGAGATCCAGCACATATTATTGCAGACAAGAAATCTACGCGCTGCAACAGCAAACGCGAGACATACTAGCATCGATGCTCACTACATCCAACTCCTCAGAGCTGGATAAGTAAAACACCGGTGCCTCATCCCTGGGAGAAGAAACCGCAAAGCGTGCTTCCCCCTGAGATGAGGCACTAGACCCGGCAGGTGAGGGCAGAGAAAAGTCGGGCCGTCTCTAACCCCTCTGCCAGACCCATCTGCGAACCCCATGATTTGAGCCGCCACTCTGCCTCGGCAGAAGCGGGACCCGAACCACGAGGAACGCGAGCCGAAGCGCCCTCCTCGAAGAACGCCCGGCGGGAACGAAGCACTTTCACTGCCATCTTATCGCAGTGAACACAGCCAGCTCCCTCGAGAGCTGACTGTGCGTGCTCCGCACCCAAACAAGCAACACAAAGATCGTGCTTTGACTCGCCATAATACGTGAAATGCTTTGTACAAACAAAAGTAAATCACAGACAGAAACACAGAGCGCTTGCTGAAGACAGAGAAGCTGCCATTCTTTGTTTGGAGGGGTGCTTTATAGTTTCCTGGTCTGTGACGTCACCTTGACGTTCCGTCACGCCATTGGACAGATTTCACATGTGCTTCACGACGCAATCACGCAGAAGCGTTCCCAATGCGTCTCGACGCAGCTCGAAGTTCCCATGAAAGGGAACTCCAAATCTCTTACAAGGAGAGTCAAAAGGTTGGTATAATTTGAAACATAAGTTTTTACTCTTTTAAATAAAAAAATTTTTTAATTTGGACCATGTCTTGCTGAGAAACCGCTGAAAAAAAGTTTACTCATTTCATATTTCAAATATTTCATATTTGATATGCAATATCTCAGAAATGAAATGAGGTAGGAGGAAAATTCTTTGGAAATTTTTTTGGGGATGTTCCTCTATATGAGACCTGTATCTGGATATCTAATTTGTGGTGATCCCATGAAGTATTCAAAAGTTGGAGCATTTGGAATCAAGGTGGCCTTTTTTGTCTATCCCTCGTCGCCCCCTAGTGGGCATCTTTAAAATCGCACTTTCACGTGGAGTAGCTCGTGATCCACACATGGGAATTCGTTGATCTTGGAGTCATTTCAATCGGGAGCATCCACTGTAAGTAATGATGTGCCTGAAATGCTACTTGATAGCTACATTTTAGTTTTAGCTATAGCAGCTGTGCGCCTGTGGGGGTTTATGTGTCGTAATTGCGTGATCGATATCTCGTGATCGCTTCATTGGATTATGACGATGTTGGACTCATTTTAATCATGAGAATCTGCTGTAAATAATGATGCCCAATTTCCCACAATCGGTGCATATTTCATGATGTTAGGAGCCAAAACGTGACTGCCGGCGGAACAATTTGGGTTTAAAGGGTTTTTAAGGAAAGAATTTTCATTTTTGGGTAAACTGTTCCTTTAACATGTTTTGATGTCTTGGAAAAGTTTAAAAACAACAACAATACAAAGGTTCAGTATATTTAACTTATTAAGACTGAACAATTGAATGTTTTTATCGAGAGCAAAAACAGGAGAGTTTTCCAGTCCGGCGCAAATAAAGAACGGGCTGAACAAAACCAGCCAGAACATAACAAAGAAAAGCAGGAAACCAAAAGCCAAGAATATCATTTTGAGTAAGAATGACAAAGAATCCTGTGATAATAAATGGTACATATTGGATAATCATGTTCATTGTTGTTATCAGAATGAGATTAAACGCTCTTCTCTTCATGTGGTTCTCCACCTTTCTCTCTCTCCCTGTCTCTCCTGGTCCTGACTGCTTCAGAGCTCTGAGAACAGCTACAAGACAAAACAACTGGATGGAGAGGAAGAGGAGGAATGCTGTTGAGAAAAACCATACATATGGCACTGTGTTGAGTGATACTAAAGTAAAGATGCAGAATACACAAGAACCAAGTGTGATTATCCAGGCCACAGTGCAGCAGATCACTCTATATCTGAGAGGTTTGTACTTCAGAAAGGTTACAGGATGAACCACTGCCAGGTAACGCTCAACACACATCAGACACTGAAACAGAGGGCGACCAATGATGCCCAATCCTTGCAAAAAATATGTTAATATTGTGAAACTTGAAAACAAATACGACAGTAGACCGAACATTGAATTAAGGCTGTTACCAATCTCACAAACAGTCAGATTTAAGAAGAAAAACTCTGATGCAACTCCACTTCCTGTTCCTGTGATGATGAGCCATAAAACATAGGAGTGTGTAGGAAGACCAAACAGGAGACTGATACTGAAGACATGCATTCTCCTACTGTCCTCCAGCCCAAAGGAATAGGCTTCAGGTATGGTGGAATTTACTGTAGAGTTATTCATCCTTTCAGCTCAGAATGCCACACAATATTTAGCTATATTGCAGCTGTGATCTACAGGAAGAGAGAAGTGTAAATGCCATTCAGATGGCACATGAACATCTATCTATCTATCTATCTACCTATCTATCTATCTATCTATCTATCTATCTATCTATCTGTCTATCTGTCTATCTGCCTATCATCTACACTGTCTATCTGTCTATCTATCTATCTATCTATCTATCTATCTATCTATCATCTGCACTGTCTACCCATCTATCTATCTATCTACCTACCTATCTATCTATCTATCTATCTATAGTGGGGGGTGGGGAGATGGAAAATAACCTTTAAATGTTAAGGTTTTTAAACTGTGTAATTCCAGACAATTACAAAATAATAGAAAAAGAATTACAGGTAATTTAATTTCGTTTACTGAATAATTCTGCACTTAATTAAAAAAACAAATTGCATGAGATAAACACAAATCAATATTAAGCGATTTAGAAAATGACATGATTCTATTTTACCAAATAAAATGCTGTTTACTTTCATACATCTTAACATGGACAATCAAAAAATAGTATAGATGTGTAAACAACAAAATTATAATCAAAAGATTGTCACCTGAAGAGTGAATGTCCAGTTTCTCTGGATGTGTATAAATCTCTCTGTTGTGTTTTGTAGACTGACTTCACAGCTGTTATAGAATATGTTTGCGAGACCTCATCTGTTACATGTCACATAAAATACCAGCTATGCAAATATTAAAAGCAAAATATGAATGTGAGAATAAACAAACAAAAATCACATCTGAGTATACATGTTGAATGGATACTTACATGTAATTTACATGTAAGTAAATGACCATTTTGACAAGAAAAATGCCTTTATTATCTAATGAATCATACATCTCTTTGGAGCAATTCTACTCCATACTTCTACTTTCCATGTTTTATTTTGTATTTTATCAGACATGACTTATTTTGATTAGGATCGATTTTGTTCACCAAGCAACATTTGACTAACATTTATCAACAGAAAATTATGACATCAGTACAAAGGCTAACAAAAAATAACAAAAAAAATATTGTTATGCAATCTTATTTTCCTAAACACATAATCAGACTTGTCAAACAATATTCATAAATCTAAAACTAGCCTGAACAGGTGCAACACATTTTATCTGCAACATTTCTATTGAGTGTTAGATGCAAGATAGGCAATGCTGCTTTATCAATGTAGCAGTATATTGGAATACACATACAGTTGTGTTTTCATGTTTTATGGGGACATTCCATAGGCGTAATGTTTTTTTATACTGTACAAACTTTACATTCTGTCCCCCTACACTATACCCCTACCCCTAAACCTACCCATCTTAGATTTTCAAAAAAGATAATTCTGTATGATTTATAAGCTTGTTTCCTCATGGGCATGGGACACAATACCAGGACACACACACACACACACACACACACATATATATATATATATATATATATATATATATATATAGCTGCTAAATAGCTGTATAAACAACACAGAGTAGGCCTACAGAGTTAATCGGAATCTCTATATGCAAGACATTGCTTAGGTGAGGATAAAGTCTGGTTGCCAGTCATTTTCTTCATTAAAAGGGTAATTTTGCTTTTTCTGTTGTTGCTCTCCAATTATGGAATTCTCAGGCTCACATTAATATGTTTTGAGGTATGGAGGAACAGGAAAACGTATGTGAAAGTTTAAAATAGTAACTAACTTTTCCTGTAAAGAGTATTTAAAAAAAAACAAAAAAAAAAACAATGTTTTATGGAGAGCAAAGACAGGGGAGTTTTCCAACCCGGCACAGATAAAGAGCAGGCTGAACAAAACTAATCAGTACATTGCAAGTAAAACTAAAAAAAAAAAGTTCATTAATATACTTCTGTGTTAGAATGAAAGTGAATCCTGAGATAATAAACGGCATATAGAAAATAATCACGTTCACAGTGGTTATTAAAATGAGAAAAAATGCTTTTCTTTTCATGAGGTTTTCCTCCTCTTTCTCTCTCTTTCTCTTTCCTGGTCCTGACTGCTTCAGAGCTCTGAGAACAGACACAAGACAAAACAACTGGATGAAGAAGAAGAGGAGGAACTGCAGTGAGTAGAACCACACATAGGTATTAAGCAAGCCTAGAGTGAAGATGCAGCACACACAGGATCCGAGGGTGAATATCCAGACCACAGTGGAGCAGATCACTCTATATCTGAGAGGTTTGAACTTCAGAAAGGTTACAGGATGAACCACTGCCAGGTAACGCTCAACACAGATCAGACACTGAAACAGAGGACGACCAGTGATGCCTAGTCCTACCAAGAACTCTCCTAATGTTGTTAGATGTGAAATCCAAGAATCAACAGCATAGAATATAGTAAATGCATAGAATGAGGAGACCAGACAGTTTCCAAACTCACAAACAGAGAGATTGAGGTTAAAGAACTCTGATGCAACTCCACTTCCTGTTCCTCTGATGATGAGCCATATGACATAGGAGTGTGTAGGAAGACCAAACAAGAGATTAATGCCGTGTATAAACATGTTGAGAATGGCCATCTGCCCAGTTGTCTGAGTTGTGAAGTTTGTAGATGTTTCAGGTGTGGTGAAGTTCACTGTAGAGTTATTCATCTCTTCTGTTCTTTTCGTTCAGCTCAAAAAATCAAGAAATGTATAAACAAATACAGCAGCTGTGATCAATAGGAAAAGAGAAGATGAAATTCATGTCCAACATATTCTGTCAGGTCATTTTAAGGCAGGTCACTTTATATTCAACAATATTTTTAATCTGCATCCAATGACACTGTTGTATGAGAACTGAACTGAGCTGGACGATGACATCACTGTTTTCTCCAGAGTTGTTGTATGGATAAATGAACTAAATGAATCAACACTGAACTTACTTCAGCTAGACAATGGCTCTATTTTCTTCTAGAGCTGCTGTACAGCTAAAACAAACCTTGTTGCATTATTTTTCTGTCACCACTGTAAAGCTGCTTAGAAACAATCTGAATTGTAAAAAGCATTTGGGTGATTTGACTTCACACCAAAACAACTTGAGAGAAGTTCAATCCAATATTAAATGACTTCAGAACAAGAAATGGCTATTATTTCAAATAATGTCCTTTCATATTGCATGAAAATTCCAATCAGTTCTACTCTTAACTGTCTTTCACACTTTTTAGAATATTTTAGGTGTCACCCCTGTTTTAGTTGTATATTATTAGGCTGAAAACAAGAAAATTGATCAAAAGTTTATCACCTGAAGAGTGAATGTCCAATCTCTCTGGATGTGTATAAACTAATGTGCTGCGTTTTACGGACTGACTTCACAGCTGTTACAAGAATATATGTGCATGATTCCATCATAACAAAGGCAACAAATGACAAAAAATATTAAAAGATATGCAAATCTAAAAACTAAAAAAATAACTCAGGAACAGGAACAAAATTATCATTTGTTGTTTTATGTTGAATGCTTACAATAAGTTATTTAAATTGAATAGAAATTAAATCTTGGAGTCCAATTGAGTACAACTATTTTAACAAAACACACACAACAGAGGTAATCTGAATGTAGCATGGGATGATTTTATACTTGCAAATTTTCTTTTTCACTCACTCTTTTTATGGAGAGCAAAAGCAGGACAGCTTCCCAACTCGGTTGAGGTAAAAAGCTGGCTGAACAAAACCAGCAAGAATATAGCAAATTAAACTAAAAGCAACGAATCCAATAATAACGAGCTGGGAAGAAATGAAAGACAATCCTATAATTATATATGGCAAATATGTAATGGCAATGCTCACAATAGTTATTAGAATGATGTGAAACGCTCTTCTCTTCATGTTGTTTTCTTCCCCTCTCCCTCTCTCTCCTGGTCCTGACTGCTTCAGAGCTCTGAGAACAGCCACAAGACAAAACAACTGGATGGAGAGGAAGAGGAGGAACTGCAGTGAATAGAACCATGTATATGCATGAAGGTTATTTGAGATTAACATAAACATGCAGAACAAACAAGAACCAAGAATGATTATCCAAGCCGCAGTGCAGCAGCTCACTCTATATCTGAGAGGTTTGAACTTCAGAAAGGTTACAGGATGAACCACTGCCAGGTAACGCTCAACACAGATCAGACACTGAAACAGAGGACGACCGGTGGTGGAGAGTCCTTGCAAAAAATGTGTTAATATTTTGAAACTTGAAAAATTTGACAGTAGACTAAACATTGCGTTCAGACAGGTACCAATCTCGCAAACAGAGAGATTGAGGTTGAAGAACTCTGATGTAACTCCACTTTTTGTTCCTGTGATGATGAGCCATATAACATAAGAGTGTGTAGGAAAAGCAAGCAGGAAATGGAGGCTAAATAGACAGATTTCTAAACTGTTGACTTGTGCAATAGAATGAGTTGTGGAGTTTGTAGATTCTTCAGGTGTGAAGTTCACTGTAGAGTTATTCATCTCTTCTGTTTGTCTTCTCAGGTCAGAAAACCAACTCAAGAAATCCAAAAAACTGCGTTCAACAGGAAGAGAGAAGTGAAAATGTAATTCAAACTGAGTTTTTTCATGCAGTTTTCAAACAGTGTGTCATTACAGATAATATGGAATTTTTCACTATTACAATTCTCTACAAAAAAATAGTAGAGGTCATTTTAATGCATTAATTCACTATACAATGCCTAAATAACAGAAAAAAACATAAATGCAATACAATATTAAATGACTTCAGAACATGAAATGATTCTGTTGATTAAAAAAAACAGTTTTTAACTTCACAGTTATTTAAAGTAGATCACAGCTCTGTCTTGTTTAATAGTTAAACCATCTTACATGTTCATAAACCTTACGATACCTAAAATTCACAGCAAAAACTAAATAGCCGAAAGCAAGAAAATGAATCAAAGTTTATCACCTGTAGAGTGAATGTCCAGTCTCTCTCTGTATAAATCTCTGTGCTGTGTTTTGTCGACTGACTTCACAGCTGTCACAAGAATATATGTGCATGAATTCACCTACTACACTTCACATAAAACATCACATATGCAAATATTTATGAAAAAAATGAATATGAAAAAGATAGTATTATCTGTGTAAACAGGAATAAAACATGCATTTTAGTTCATTGTGGAAGATGCATCCTGGTATCCCTGCACAAACTCTGCCTATAAAGATTTGCAAAACTCCAAAAAACTTGATGAATGAATTGCAGTTTCAGCTAAAATGAACAAAAGTGGCTATAAATCATTAATAACTTCTATTTCTTTTCATACAACTTATGATAACAGGGAGAGATCGTTAGGACTCAATTAATAAAGACATGTCCCTTGATCCTTGTGCTGTTCCTCATAGGCAGAGTGTGTTTAAGGCTGATGAGGAACAGTGCAAGGAACAAGGAACACATCATTTAATGGAGTTTGTCTCCATGTAATCATATTAGTATGAAAAGGTTGTATTAGTAATAAAAGTTGTTGGTGATGTACAGCCATGTTGATTTCAGTTGGAATCGAGGCGGAATTTCATGGAATCATGGAATTTTCTCACTAAAACCAATCACAAACATATCTATTAATTTCTTGAAGGCAATGTCCAATCAGAGATGTTTAAGTTAGGAGTTACATTTTCCGGTGAAACTGACATAAGGCTTAATCTAATACATTATCCATTGGTTTCACAGACGAGGCTTAAGCCAAGACCCAGACTAAAATGCATGTTTGAGCTGGTATAACTGAAAGCAACTTGCATTTGCACATCTTAAAATATGTCATTGTCAAGTTTTGTGTGAAAATGCAGACCTGTTATTTTTTTTCTAAAGCATTTTATTAAATGTGCTAATTAGTTCAATCTAAACCCTGTCTGTGAAACCAGGCCTTTCAACATTTTAATCTCATCAACATTTACAGTTGACACATTTCTTCAAACTCAGGTAACTGTTCTCAAAACAGTTGAGTGATCTGAACACTTTGTAATTGTCCTAAACAGGTTGTAAATTCTAAATAAACAAGTTAATTGAGTTTGGAGGAATGTGTCAAATCAGTTGTAAGACACTATAATTCAGCCAAGGCATCGCACCATGATTATCTCCTATTTGAGAATTTGAGTGCTTAGGCTTCCATTTGAGACAGGGCCCAAAAAGCAATGTAATATTGTGTGAAAACAAGTTACCACAGTCTCATTTTTGAACTCTTATACAACAGTTTATTTACATAGAAAATAATTTAGTAATCATATTTTGTGATAAAATGGAACAAAAAGTAAATGTTGATTTGATTGTGTTCTAATGAATAATGGCATCTCTTACAAATAAAGGTTCCAAATGGAGGTTTTCTCAGTGATGCCATAGAAATACTAAGAGATATAGTACTATTCAAGCCTCCCCAAATAACCTTTCAATGAAAAGTTCTTAAAAGAGTGTGAAGTACAGTTTAAACTAAGAACCCTTTCCCACTTGAACCATTTGCGCAAAGGAAGATTCCATCAATGATAAAGACCCTTAATGGAAAGAGATGCCAATGAAGAACATTTAAACATTTATCTACCTCTAATTTTATCTGTCTCTAACTTTACTAATGCTCACACAAAATAATTATTGTTGTTTAATCTTAGTTTGATAGGTTTAAAACATCAGTCTTCTTTAACAACCTTCATAAATAAAAAACTGGCCTGCAGGTGCAACACATTTAATACCTGCTATGCAAATTTATATATCAAACATTTTTAAAATGAAAGATATGTTCTGTACAGTACATGTGTGTGGTGGGATTTCAGGTCATATGATACTTGAATTGGTAGACATATATATTAACTTTATATATATTACACGCAAATAGAGTTCATCTGAATGTAGATTGAGACAGTCAATGATTGTTTTCATTTAAGTAAATCAGTGAAGTGGAGGATCTCCCTAAATAAACCATTAAATGACACAGGTTCAAATTAGCAAATTCATTTAATAAATTAATTTGAAATTAAAACTTTCAATTGAAGCTATTACAAAAAGAAAATGTCCAGTAAATGAATTTAGTAAAATTTATGAAGAACAAAAGCAGGAAAGTTTTCCAGCCCGGTGAAGATAAAGAACAGGCTGAACAAAACCAGCCAGAATAAAACAAAACAAACCAAAAGAAAAAAGGTCCTCAATAAACGATTTTGAAAGAATATAAGAGAATCCTGAGAAAATAAATGGCAAATATATAACAGACATGGTAACAGAAGTTATCAGAATGAGAAAAAACGCTCTTCTCTTCATGTGGTTTTCTTCTTCTCTCTCTCTTCTTCTCTCTCCTGGTCCTGACTGCTTCAGAGCTCTGAGAACAGCCACAAGACAAAACAACTGGATGGAGAAGAAGAGGAGGAACTGAATCGAGAAGAAGTATATGTAAATATAAAAATGAACTTGGATTGCAATAAACAAACAGAACAAACAGGATCCAAGGGTGATTATCCAGGCCACAGTGCAGCAGATCACTCTATATCTGAGAGGTTTGTACTTCAGAAAGGTTACAGGATGAACCACTGCCAGGTAACGCTCAACAGACATCAGACACTGAAACAGAGGACGACCGGTGACTAATAGTCCTAATAAAAATTGTGCTGATAGTGTAAGATGTGAAAACCCAGTAGAGAAGGAAATGAGAATCAACAAAGAGTTCAGACAGATACCAATCTCAGAAAGAGAGAGATTGAGGTTGAAAAACTCTGATGCAGCTCCATTTCCTGTTCCTGTGATGATGAGCCAGATCACATAGGAGTGTGTAGGAAGACCAAACAAGACACTGATGCAGTACACACAAATGTCCAGGCTTGTAAAGTTATATGTGAAATTTGTCGATGTTTCAGATGTGAAGTTCACTGCAGAGTTATTCATCTTCTCCTTGTTTATCTCTCAGCTCAAAAAAACGTTAAAGACCCCTGTGGTTAAAATCAAGTTTTGAATGTTGTTTTATTCATTAGCTGTTTGATAATGTAGTCAAGCCAAATGATTCTCATTTCAATTATTTGTCTGAAGTTGTAGAGAGCGTTACATAAAAGACGTTACCATTCTGATACATCGACTTGTAGACGACCTTGTATAATTCACTCTTCCACTTCTTCCTCTAAATCAGTTTTTGGTTCAAACGTATATGGCTGAATTAAACCAACATTTCCACTTGTCATTGTGTGGCGTTTACTACAGTTGACTGAGAGGATCAGGTGGTCCGAGCTGGAGTGATTATTGACTGCAGGAAGACCTTAATAATATTGCAACCACGATCTATGGGAGGAAAAGTGTATATTTTACGTTTTTAAAGATTCAACAATTTAATAAACATGGTCAATCATGAAGTGTAATTAGTTATGAATTCTAATATAAAAACTAAACTCATTAATTTATAATTTACTTACAAATACACTTAGAGATACAGAGCACATTAATGAATTTATAGATCCTCAGAGGATCATGTGAATATAATTAAATAAACACATGGACCATAAAGCATTACATGAATGAAATTGGTCAGCATAAAAATACTGAATTTTGCAAAGGATAGGTAAAGGTAACACTCAGCACGACACTCATCTCATGTCTGAGACACGCAGAGATTTCACACAGGATGCTTAAAATGAGTTTATGTGCAGTTTAGGATCAGTCTCAGAAAAAATTTATGTTGCATTCGTTGTTTTACCATTTTAAAATGTAAAATTAACATAATTCAGATCGAATAAAGATGAATTAAGAAAAGTATGATTTGAAAGTACAATACATTCTATACATCTGCCCCTGGTTTCAAAGACAAGGCTTAAGCCAAGTCCCAGACTAAAATGCATGTTTGAGCTACTTTAACTGAAAGCAACTTGCACTGACATGTGTTAAAATATTTCAGCGCTGTTGATGCACACCAGTAATGTTTTTTTTTTTTTTTTTCTAAGGCATGTTTATAAAAGCTTTTCAAATGTCCTAGTTGAATTAAGGCATTATCCATAATTCTTTGAAACCAGGCCAATAAAAATCTCTGAAAAAACGTCTGATATTCTATTAACAACAACAATCAAGTGTTTATTCTTATAAGCTAACTTCATACAGAAAATATCAAGTTTAAGAGGAATTTGTCACCTGAAGAGTGAACGTCCAGTCTCTCTGCGTTTTGTAGACTGACTTCACAGCTGTTATATTTGTGCATCAATTCATGCTTCACATCACACATCAGAAATGCAAATATACAATGTAAACGTAAGGTTTAAAAAGCACATATCAACTGGTATCCAGTGACTGACTTTCATCAATACGCATTTCTTGGGTAAAAGCAGTATTAGTATTACTGTACTGAATCCATACACAGGACATAACATAATTATGCAATACTAAGGGTTGAATGATTTCAGATTTGTTTGTTTTTTATTAAGTTGACATTTATGTGATTAAAGTAGAGTCAATGTCGACTAGTCGCTGATGATGTCATCAGTGAGACTTGTGCACAGCTGAGGAATATGACAAAGGCCACAAGGCTATTGCTCCTACATAACAGCTTTTTTTCCCACTTCTTTTGTCTTTGGGTTGCTCTCAGATTTATGCTCATTCTAAATCAGATACAGATAAAGTAGCACAGTAAACTTTGCATATATGAATGCATTAAGGAGAGAGCGATTGCATGAGTGAATTAATTCTACTTGTCTACCTGTGGGTTTTAGTTTCTAAGAAATACTCCCTGAAAGAAACATAGTGTCGGCCCAGATTCGGCCCACATCTAGTCATGTGTAATCCAAATGAACCAGATGTGACTCGGATCTGGCCACACTATGTTGCAGTCTTGGTTGTATTTGCTAGTACTTTTCAGTTTCTAAGCTATTTTATTGATAAATCACAGAACAGTGTTGACAACACATTTCTGCTCTACTGAATGTTTCAGAGTGTGTGCGATCTGGACATGAAGTGCGAGCTATAGCAAAGAAATACGTTTGTGTAAGAAAAAATTCCATACTTAACAAGTTGTAAAGTAAAATTTTTAGCTTCCACCAGATCGCCTCCCTCATTCAACTTACAAAGAAAGCTTAACTGATCTCAACCCTGTCTTATTTATTAGTTAAATCATCTTACATGTTCATAAACTTTACAATACCCAAAATTCACAGCAAAAACTAAATAGCTGAATGCAAGTGAATTAATCAAAATTGTATCACCTCAAGAGTGAATGTCCAGTCTCTCTGGATGTGTATAAATCTCTCTGTTTAGTGATTTACAGCCATGCTGATTTCAGCTGGAAACTGCACGGAATTGAGACAGAATTCCATGGAATCATGGAATTTTCTCACTCAAACCACTGACTGCTGCTGCTTCTCATTGCTTTTAAAGCTGCCCTTAACTGCTGGTCTACCATCAGTTCTCTACGTAGTAATAGCATATTGGTGAAACAGATTTTGTGACTGAGTTCTGGAGAGCGTCAAAGATTTCGATTTACAACTTGTTTTGCAGCGTTGAGCAATGTAGCCAATCACAAACATATCTGTTAATTTATTGAACCCAATGGTCAATCAGAGGTGTTTAAGTTAGAAAGAGTAACGTTTTCCCATGAAATTGACATAAGGCTTAAGATAATACATTTCACCCTGGTTTCACAGATGAGGCTTAAGCCAAGACCTAGACTAAAATGCATGTTTAAGCTGGTTTAACTGAAAGCAACTTTTACTTGCATATCTTAAAATATGTCAATGCTATTTTTTTGTCTCAAAAAAATTTAGACTATAGGCTATTTTTTTTTCCCTAAGGCATTATAAAAGCTGCTTAAATGCCCTGTTACATACAGAGACATACTCTATAGTGTTGTGGTTAATCCAAAAAGTTGTGCTTTCTTTAATGTGTTTGTGTGTCTTTTTTCTGATTCTCCTTTGGCTCCTCCGACTCAATCTGTCTGGCAGGTCGCTGTCCCCAGATGACCATGCTTACCAGTCAAGAGTGAGACAGCATAAAAGGAAAGCAGCAATTACCAGAATTTAGAAAATGTTCACCAAGAGCTTTCTTTAGAGTGCAGTCTTTGCCTAGCCTAGCCTAGCCTGGCCTGGCCTGGCCTGGCCTGTTCTTGCAGTTTATGATTTTGTTGTTGAACATAGCTGTTCAATGGACTACTCTGGTATTGTAATCTTTTGATTTGTTTGTTGCTTGTGGTGCTGTGGCAGGACTCAGTTTAGCGCTCTTAAAATATTTGTTGTTTTGTTTGATCCACCTATACCCCTAGATTCATGTGGATGTAACAGTCCTGATTAAACTTAGGATGAATCCTGGCTTAATCTAAGCCCTGTCTGTGAAACCAGGCCTTTAAGATTTTAACCTCATCAGCAGTTCCATACAGTTGACAGATTTCTCCAAACTCAGGTCACTGTTCTCAAAACAGTTATCACAGTGATCTGAACACTTTGTAATTGTTCTAAACAGCTTGTAAATTCTAAATAAACAAGTTAATTGAGTTTGGAGGAATGTGTCAAATCAATTTATTGCGCCCCGCGTCTAGGGAACGAAAGGGGTGTAAAAAAAAAAGGAAATTTTGGTCGTGGATTCCCAAACAAATTAAAGAAACATTCACTCCGGTCGGGGACCCAACAAGCACGCGACTCATATAACCAATAAACTGTTAGGTTTATTTGCATCTTTTAGGTGAAACAGAGAGCATCTCTTCGGGGTGGTCACAGGCCAAAATAACAAACAAAACAGTACTGATAAAGAAAAAGGGGTAATTAAATAGCCTAATCAATTTATAGAAATAAAAATACAACCAGCTTACCTAACTTCCTAATGAAAACAAATTCAAACAAGTTCAGAGAAAATGGGCAGGACACCCCTACGCTGTTTCACAAGGCAAGAATGTTTGTTGCAACAGATGGTAATATTAGTTTGGTCGCCGACCAGAGAAGGAATCCAGGAGCTCCGAACCCGTTCGTGTTCGCACCAACATTGAGCTCCCCGACTGCTGGCAGCTGGCGTTCTTAAGAAACTCTGCCTTGATAGATCGACCAATTAGACGCAATCATACAACCTAAGAGAGAGCAGACCAAAACAACAGAAAAAGAAAAACAGAACAATACAAACACTTATCAAAAGAAACGGTCGTAACACAATTGTAAAAAAAAAAACTGTAATTCAACCAATGCATCGCACCCTGATTATCTCCTATTGTTCGCATGTCTTTATGTAATGGAGGCCAGCTAGTAGTTGTGTGAGTAAACCTCACTCCTCTGACCTCAGAGGTTGCAGCCTTTAGCCTCCTTGTTAGAGCGTCAGACTCTCATGCCGGAAAACCTCAAGGCCCATTCAGAGCGGGTCAAGTAGGACCCGGGGAGAGGGGTTACATTGGTGCCGTGACCCGGATGGGAGTAAAGTTTAGGGGAGTGAGGTTTAGGGGGGGTGAGTGTAACGGAGGCCAGTTAGTAGTTGCTGTGCGAGTAAACCTCACTCCTCTGACCTCGAGAGATGCTCTAGCGACAGACACTAGAAGTTGCAGCCTCCTTGTTAGAGGAGTCCCACTCCCATGCCGGAAGACCTAGGTTCAAGGCCCGCTCAGAGCGAGCCAAGTAGGACCCGGGTAGAGGGGTTACATTGGTGCCGTGACCCGAACGGGAGTGAGGTTTAGGGGAGGTCAGTGTAACGGAGGCCAGCTAATAGTTGCTGTGCGAGTAAACCTCACTTCTCTGACCTCAAGAGATGCTCTAGTAGGACCCGGGTAGAGGGGTTACATTTACTCTATATGAATTCGCATATCATAGTTCATCAGCTACAACAATACAGCTACAACTTCTTCACATGAGCTTGTGTTTTTGGTTTCCAACATTCATATGCATACCAATGGAAGTCAGTGGAATGAAAGTGGAATGAAAAGTGTAGTGTGACTGCCCCTTTATTCATTTGTTAATTTCTCTAACTTTATAGAGAAGTTTCTTGGATCTCTGTGGATATTTCACTTAGGAACATCTGTGAAACTCACAAGGCCCTGTTTCACACCTCATGTGAGCTCAAGGTCTTGTGTACTAGAATGGTCCACAACTCCATGAGACAGTAGGGTGTCACGTTATTTTAGTTTTCAGAAGGGTGCTCTTGAGCAAAACCCTTGAGGCTGATATGCTCACTGGATGCGCATTTTTGCGGAGCCTGAAATGAATTGAACTCCACAGCAGACTATACTCAACAGTCAAAGCAGAATTACGTCACAAAAGTGTGGACTTGGAGGAAGAATGTGAATGCTTAGGCTTCCATTTGAGACAGGGCCCAAGAAGCAATGTAATATTGTGTAGAAACAAGTTACCACAGTCCCATTTTTGAACTCTTATACAACACTTTATTTACAAAGAAAACAATTTAATAATCATCTTTTGTGAAAAAATGCTAGAAAAAAGTAAAAGTTGATTTGATTATGTTCTGATGAATAATGGCCTACTCTCCAAATGTAAAGGTAACCAAATAACCTTTCAGTGAAAAACTTGACTAATGCTCACACAAAATAATTATTGTTGTTTAATCTTAGTTTGATAGCCTTAAAACATCAGTTGTCTTAAACAGACTTCAGAAATAAATAAAAAAACTGGCCTGCAGGTGCAACACATTTAATACCTGCTATGCAAATTTATATTCAAACATTTGTAAAATGAAAGATATGTTCTGTGTGATGGGATTTCAGGTCAAATGAAATAATCTGTGAGGATACTTGAATTGGTAGACATATATATTTACTTTATCAAATACACACAAATGTGTGAGCACACAAAGTTCATCTTAATGTAGATTGAGGCAGTCAATTATTGTTTTCATTTAAGTAAATCAGAGAGGTGGAGGATCTCCCAAAATAAACCATTAAATGACACAGGTTCAAATGAGCAAATTTCAGAAAATGTATTATAATGTATTATATGTATTATATATATAAAAAATTAAAACTTTCAAACTGAAAGTTTTCCAGCCCGGTGAAGAAGAAGAACAGGCTGAACAAAACCAGCGAGAATAAAACAAAACAAACCAAAAGAAAAAAGGTCCCCAATAAAGGATTTTGAAAGAATAAAACAGAGTCCTGAGATAATAAATGGCATATATATAACAAACATGGTAACAGAAGTGATCAGAATGAGATAAAACGCTCTTCTCTTCATGTGGTTTTCCTCCTCTCTCTCTCTTCTTCTCTCTCCTGGTCCTGACTGCTTCAGAGCTCTGAGAACAGCCACAAGACAAAACAACTGGATGGAGAAGAAGAGGAGGAACTGAATCGAGACGAAGTATATGTAAATAAAAAAATTAACTTTGTTTGCAGTAAAAATGCAGCACACACAGGATCCAAGGGTGATTATCCAGGCCACAGCGCAGCAGATCACTCCATATCTGAGAGGTTTGAACTTCAGAAAGGTTACAGGATGAACCACTGCCAGGTAACGCTCAACACAGATCAGACACTGAAACAGAGGACGACTGGTGACTAATAGTCCTAATAAAAAACTTGCTGATTGTGCAACATGTGAAAATCCAGAATAGAAGGAAATGAGAGTCAACAAAGAGTTCAGACAGGTACCAATCTCAGAAAAAGAGAGATTGAGGTTGAAAAACTCTGATGCAGCTCCATTTCCTGTTCCTGTGATGATGAGCCAGATCACATAGGAGTGTGTAGGAAGACCAAACAAGACACTGATGCAGTACACACAAATGTCCAGCCTTGTAAAAAAATTGAAATTTATTGATGTTTCAGATGTGAAGTTCACTGCAGAGTTATTCATCTTCTCCTTGTTCATCTCTCAGTCAAAAGCTCAAAAAAAAACGTTAAAGACCCCTGTGGTTAAAATCAAGTTTTTAGTGTTGTTTTATTCATTAGCTGTTTGATAATGTAGTCAAGCCAATAATTCTCATTTCAATTATGTGCCTGGCGTTGTAGAGAGTCTTACATAAAACACGTTGCCATTCTGATTCTGTAGACGACCCTGTATAATTCACTCTTCCACTTCTTCTTCTGAATCAGTTTTTGGTTCAAACGTATATGGCTGAATTAAACCATGTAAGGACCACCCGTCAGCCCAATGGCGGAATCTGACGGCCTGGCGAAGGTACAACGCGTGTATGTCTTTTCAGCGCCCGCGTTAAATTCACATAAATTTTTAGGATTTAGTTTATGTTTTCCTTTAGCTGTTTGTTTAATCTGACTCCAATTGTAAACGATCTCTAATTGGTAATGTTTCTGATGTAACATTAATAGCTGATCGCGCGGTTAAGTATGAATTAATTTAGATCTTTGATTCTTTAATTTCTCTTAATTTCAATTATCCTTTCATTCGGGCGTCGGGCCGCAAAAAGACTTATGGCCAGCTGAAAACCACGCCTTACGATCACATTCCGATTAGTTTAGAATCAAAACAGAGGAATTATAGCGTTTACTAAAAAACACAAGTTATGGAATCGCCGCATGCTTATTCTCATAAAAGTGCCATTCGATTTAGTCACAATACTATAACATGTTAAGTCATAATAGTCAGAAATCTAAAACCTTAATATCGTGCTCATGCTCCGTATACTACGATTTCAGTGTGATCTATCCTAACACCCAGAAATGCGGAAGCCTCGAAAACCACATAAATCTACCGGTGATAATGATTTCAGACGAATTCAAAATAAATCAAGATGTAACAATTTATTTATCAGGTAAAAATGTTTCAATGCCAATTACATAATTACACACTTCAAATATAATAAATACATAACATCAGTTACTCAAAAGATTTCTCTAAGAGTATTTAAAGTTATGCATACACACAGAGATGGTGGATGAAAGTCTTAAAGACATTCACCATCTCTATGCGGGGGTTCTGGTTACAGAATGTCCCGTCTTGCTGCTGTGTCTTTTCCCCTAAATACCCATACCAGAACAAAAGGACTGTAAATATTTATTGCCCCCGCACCTGGTTTTGGGGGAGAGGAGGTGGTTTTCTTGAAGAGAAAAGAGAACAGAATTCTCCTAAGTTTTCAAACTTTCTCATAATACTAGTGACTGCTGTGAAACTGAGACCATTTTACCAATCGCACTGAGACATTTAAAATGATAGTAAACATGAAATTGGAAAATAATAGATTCACAAGATACATCATACATAGTACATATGCATTCTTGGAGAACTTCAGTGACTTGAATCAGGGGGGAGGAAGGGAGGGGGGCTGGTCACATAGATGAGTGAGGACAGTTTGGGCAGAGTGTTGTCCTGTTCCTTTGAAGTCTTCTTTCCAGATGAGTTTTATTGCTTTATTGCAGGATGCTTGATCTGAGCTTTATCTTAGCAGGAAAATCAAATCTTACAACCAACATTTCCACTTGTCATTGTGTAGCGTTTACTACAGTTGACCGAGAGGATCAGGTAGTCCGAGCTGGAGTGATTATTGACTGCAGGGAGACTTTAATAATATTGAAAACGCGACATCTGCCCCTGCTGTCAAAGACAAGGCTTAAGCCAAGTCCAAGACTATAAATGCATTTGCGTTTGAGCTATTTTAACTGAAAGCAACTTACACTGACATGTCTTATAGTATCTCACCGCCATTGATGCACACCAGTACGTCAATGTTTTTTTTTAAATGGCATGTTTATAAAAGCCCCTTAAATGTCCTAATTGAATCAAGGCATAATCCTGGCATAATTTAAGCCCTCTTTGTGAAACCAAGCCAGTAAAAATAAAAATAACAGTCTGATATTCTATTAACAACAACAATCAAGTGTTTACTGTTATAAGCTAACTTCATACAGAAAAAATCATGTTTAAGAGGAATTTGTCACCTGAAAAGTGAATTTCCAGTCTCTCTGGATGTGTATAAATGTTTGTGCTGTGTTTCGTAGACTGACTTCACATCTGCTTCACATCACACATCAGAAATGCAAATATAGAATGTAAATCTAAGGTTTAAAAAGCATATATCAACTGGTATCCAGTGACTGACTTTCATCAATGTCCATTTCTAGGGTAAAAGCAGTATTAGTATTACTGTACTGAATCCATACACAGGACATAAATGATTAAATTATACTAGGGGTGGAACGACTTCAGATTTTTTATTAAGTCGACATTTATGTGCTTAAAGTAGAGTCGACGTCGACTACTCGCTGATGATGTCATCAATGAGACTTGTGCACAGCTGAGGAACATGAGACAGTGCTGCCCACAAGGCTATTGCTCCTACATAACAGCTTTTTTTCCCCACTTCTTTTGTGTTTGCGTTGCTCTCAGATTTCTGCTCATTCTAATTCAGATACAGATAAAGTAGCACAGTAAACTTTACATATATGAATGCATTAAAGAGAGAGTGATTGCATGTGTGAGTTAATTCTACCTCAGTGGATATTTCACTTAGGAACTTCTGTGAAACTCACAAGGAAACCCTGTTTCACACCTCATGTGCACTCAAGGTCTTGTGTACTAGAATGGTCCACAAGACAGTGGGGTGTCTCATTTTAGTTTTCAGAAGGGTGCTCTTGAGCACAACCCTTGTGGCTGATACGCTCCCTGAATGCGCATTTCTGCAGAGCCTGAAATGAATCGAGCTCCACAGCAGACTATACCCAACAGTCAAAGCAGAATTATGTCACAAAAGTGTGGACTCGGAGGAAGAATGTGAATGCTTAGGCTTCCATTTGAGACAGGGCCCAAGAAGCAATGTAATATTGTGTAAAAACAAGTTACCACAGTCCCATTTTTGAATTCTTATACAACACTTTATTTACATAGAAAACAATTTAATAATCATATTTTGTGATCAAATTCAACAAAACGAAAAAGTTGATTTGATTGTGTTCTAATAAATAATGGCCTCTCTTACAAATAAAGGTTCCAAATGGGGGTTTCTCAGTGATGTCATAGATATACTAATAGAAATAGTATTATTTTAGCCTCCCCTTGTTTCCTGAGTGTGAAGAACATTTTAATAAACTAAGAAGCCTTTCCCACTCAAATTGTTACGAGGACGAACTCCGTGATCCCCTCCTCTGGCCAGCAGAGGGCACCCTCACCAGAGTTTTAACTCTCACGCCTCTCTCTGACTTTACTACAGTTCCCATAAGCCCCGTACCTTGGCGCTGATTACACCAGCTGCAGGTCATCAGCGGACTATTTAATGAGACTCTCTTCCCACTGTCATTCGCGAAGTCTTGTTTCCCCACGGTGCATTACTTAGCGTTTATCCCTGTTATTTGCTTACCTGTTACCTATTGGACTGTTTGTTACGTTTACGACCCTTGCTGCCTGCCCTTTGGACTGTTTGCCTGGATACCATGTACGAACCCTTTCTGCCTGCCTCGACCCATGCCTGTATTATCACCCCGTTTCTGTCTAACCTCTGCTGTTACCGTCTGCTTTCGATTGATCCTTGCCTGTTTGACTATTCTGATAATTAATAAAAGCCTGCAGATGGATCCCAACTCGTGTGATGATTCGCTACACAAATATTTTGTGTAAAGGAAGGATTCCATCAATGATAAAGACCTTCATAGAAACATATGCCAATAAAGAACATTTTAAACATTTTTATCTACCTCCAACTTTATCTCTACTTTACTAATGCTCACACAAAATAATCATTGTTGTTTAATCTTAGTTTGATAGGCTTAAAACATCAGTCTTCTTTAACAGCCTTCATAAATAAACTGGCCTGCAGGTGCAACACATTTAACACCGGCTATGCAAATTTATATATCTAACATTTGGAAAATGAAAGATATATACTGTACAGATTAACAATAGAGTTCATCTGAATGTATATTGAGACACTCAGTGATTGTTTTCAAGTAAATCAATGAAGTGGAGGATCTCCCTAAATGAACCATTAAATGACACAGGTTCAAATGACCATGTTTCAAAAAATTAATTTGAAATTATAAGTTAAAAAAAAGTAGAGAATGTCCAATAACTGAAATTAGTACAATTTATGAAGAACAAAGGCAGGAACGTTTTCCAGCCCGGTGAAGATAAAAAACAGGCTGAACAAAACCAGCCAGAATAAAACAAAACAAACCAAAAGAAAAAAGGTCCTTAATAAAAAATTGTGAAAGAATAAAAGAGAATCCTGAGATAATAAATGGCACATATATAACAGACATGGTAACAGAAGTGATCAGAATGAGATGAAACGCTCTTCTCTTCATGTGGTTTTCCTCCTCTCTCTCTCTCCCTCTCTCTCCTGGTCCTGACTGCTTCAGAGCTCTGAGAACAGCCACAAGACAAAACAACTGGATGGAGAAGAAGAGGAGGAACTGCAGTGAGTAGAACCACGTTTGCACATGAAGGTTTTTTGAGATTGCAATAAATAAATTATAGATACATGAGCCAAGAGTAATTATCCAGACCACAGAGCAGCAGATCACTCTATATCTGAGAGGTTTGTACTTCAGAAAGGTTACAGGATGAACCACTGCCAGGTAACACTCAACACACATCAGAAACTGAAACAGAGGACGACCGGTGACTAATAGTCCTAATAAAAAATTTGTTGATTGTGCAAGATGAGATAACCCAGAATAGAAAGAAATTATAATCAACAAAGAGTTCAGACAGGTACCAATCTCACAAACAGAGAGATTGAGGTTGAAAAACTCTGATGCAACTCCATTTCCTGTTCCTGTGATGATGAGCCAGATCACATAGGAGTGTGTAGGAAGACCAATCAAGACACTGATGCAGTACACACAAATGTCTAGACTTGATAATTTATATGTGAAATTTATAGATTCTTCAAATGTGAGGTTCACTGCAGAGTTATTCATCTTCTCCTAGTTTATCTCTCAGTCCAAAAGCTCAAAAATGTTAAAGACCCCTGTGGTCCATGTGTAGTGTTTACTGCAGTTGACCGAGAGGATCTGGTGGTCCGAGCTGGAGTGATTATTGACAGCAGGGAGACCTTAATAATATTGAAAACACGATCTATGGGAGGAAAAGTGTACATTTTAAGAATTCAGTTTTTAAAGATTTAATAATTTAATAAAAATGGTCAATCATGAAGTCTAATTGGTTATGAATTGTATTATAAAACTAAATTCATTAATTTATAATTTTCTTGAAGTCACTTAGAAATACAGAACACATTAATGAATTTATAGATCCTCAGAGGATCATGTGAATATAAAGAAAGAAACACATGGACCATAAAGCATTACATGAATGAAATTGGTCTGCATAAAAATACTGAATTTTGCAAAGGATCCTAACTGATTCCATATTTATCAGAACAGATTATTGAGGCTGAAGAACTAAAGTTCTTTCAAATACACCTTTTAATACTGTAACACTCAGCACGACACTCATCTCATGTCTGAGACACGCAGAGATTTCACACAGGATGCTTAAAATGAGTTTATGTGTGGTTTAGGATCAGTCTCAGAAAAAAAGTTATGTTGCATTCGTTGTTTTACCATTTTAAAATGTAAAATTAACATAATTCAGATCGTGACTGAAGCAAATAAAGATGAATTAAGAAAAGTATGATTTGAAGGTACAATACATTCTATACATCTGCCCCTGGTTTCAAAGACAAGGCTTAAGCCAAGTCCCAGACTAAAATGCATGTTTGAGCTACTTTAACTGAAAGCAACTTGCACTGACACACACACACACACACACATTTATATATATATATATATATATATATATATATATATATATATATATATATATATATATATATATATATATATATGTATATATATATATTTCTAAGGCATGTTTATAAAAGCTTTTTAAATGTCCTAATTGAATCAAGGCATAATCCTGGCTTAATTCAAGCCCTCTCTGTGAAACCAGGCCTCAGAGTCCAAAAAAATAAAAGTCTGGTATTCTATTAACAACAACAATCAAGTGTTTACTCTTATAAGCTAACTTCATACAGAAAATATCAAGTTTAAGAGGAATTTGTCACCTGAAGAGAGAACGTCCGGTCTCTCTGTGTTTTGTAGACTGACTTCACAGCTGTTATAAGAATATATGTGCATCAAGTCATCTGCTTCACATCACACATCAGAAATGCAAATATATAATGTAAATGTAAGGTTTAAAAAGCATTCATCAACTGATAGCCACTGACTGACTTTCATCAATGTCCATTTCTCGGGTAAAAGCAGTATTAGTATTACTGTACTGAATCCATACACAGGACATACAATTATTAAACTATACTAGGGGTTGAACAATTTCAGATTTGTGTTTTTGTTTTTAAGTTGACATTTATGCGATTAAAGTAGAGTCAATGTCGACTAGTCGCTGATGATGTCATCAATGAGCCTTGTGCACAGCTTAGGAATATGAGACAGTGCTGCCCACAAGGCTATTGCTCCTACATAACAGCTTCTTTTTCCCACTTCTTTTGTGTTTGCGTTGCTCTCAGATTTCTGCTCATTCTAAATCAGATACAGATTAAGTATGTAAGCTCCGCCAGTCAGCCCAATGTAGGAATTCAACGGCCTGAGTGAAGGCATTGTGTGTGTATGTCTTTTCAGCGCCCGCGTGAAGTTCACATAAATTTTTAGGATTTAGTTTAAGTTTTCCTTTAGCTGTTCGTTTAATCTGACTCCAATTGTAAAAGATCTCTAATTAGTAATGTTTCTGATGTAACATTAATAGCTGATTGCGCGATTAAATATGAATTAATTTAGATCTTTGATTCTTTAATTTCTCTTAATTTCAATGATCCTTTCATCAGGGCGTCGCATCGCTCAAAGACTTATATCCAGCTGTGATATGTCTTACAACACAACCTCGTTAGTTTAGAATCATAACAGAGGATATAGCGTTTACTAAAAAACACAAATTATGGAATCGCCTCATGCTTATTCACACAAAAGTGCCGTTCGTTTTAGTCACGATAATATAACATGTTAAGTCATAATAGTCAGAAATCCAAAATCTTAATAACGTGCCACATGCTCCGTTTATTAAGATTTCAGTATGATCTATCCCAACCCTAGAATTGCGGAAATGTCGAAAACCCGTGATCTACCGGTGATAACGATTTCAGACGAATTCAAATTAAATCAAGATGTAACAATTTATTTATCAGGTAAAAATGTATCAATGCCAATTACATAATTACACAATTATAAACCAATTCAAATATAATAAATACATAACATCAATTCCTCAAAAGATTTCTCTAAGAGTATTTAAAAGTTATGCATACACATAGAGATGCAGGGTGAAAAACACTCATCACCTCTATGTAGGGGTCTCTGGCTACAGAAGGTCCCCTCTTGCTGCTGTGTCTTTTCCTCTATATACCCAGACCAGAACAAAAGGATTGTAAATATTTATTGCCACAACACCTGGTTTCGGGGGAGAGGAGAAGGTTTTCTTGAAAAGACACATCCCAGAAAAGAGAACAGAATTCTCCTAAGTTTTCAATCTTTCTCATAATACTAGTGACTGCTGTGAAACTGAGACCATTTTACCAATCGCACTGAGACATTTAAAATGATACTAAACATGAAATTGGAAAATAATAGATTCACAAGATACATCATACATAGTACATATGCATTCTTGGAGAACTTCAGTGACTTGAATCAGGGGGGAGGAAGGGAGTGGAGGGAGGGGGGCTGGTCACATAGATGAGTGAGGACATTTTGGGCAGGGTGTTGTCCTATTCCTTTGAAATCTTCTCTCCAGATGAGTTTTATTGCTTTATTGCAGGATGCTTGATCTCAGCTTTTGTCTTAGCAGGAAAATCAAACCTTACAAGTAGCACAGTAAACTTTACATATATGAATGCATTAAAGAGAGAGCAATTGCATATGTGAATTAATTCTACTTGTCAGCCACTTTTTACTAGATCTTTAAATCTACATTCTTACAAATAAAGGTTCCAAATGGGGGTTTTCTCAGTGATGCAATAGATATGTTTACAATTAGATTTAGTATTATTTTAGCCTCCCCTTTATTCTCTGAGTGTGAAGAACATTTTAATAATCTATGGACCCTTTCCCACTCAAATATTTTGTGTAAAGGAAAGATTCCATCAATGATAAAGACCCTTCATGGAAAGAGATGCCAATAAAGAACATTTAAACATTTATCTACCTCCAACTTTATCTGTCTCTAACTTTACTAAAGCTCACAAAAATAATTATTGTTGTTTAATCTTAGTTTGATAGGCTTAAAACATCAGTCTTCTTTAATAGCCTTCATAAATAAAAAACTGGCCTGCAGGTGCAACACATTTAACACCGGCTATGCAAATTTATATATCTAACATTTGGAAAATGAAAGATATATACTGTACAGATTAACAATAGAGTTCATCTGAATGTAGATTGAGAGAGTCAGTGTTTTCAAGTAAATCAGTGAAGTGGAGGATCTCCCTAAATGAATCATTAAATGACACAGTTTCAAATGACCATGTTTCAGAAAATTAATTTGAAATTATAAGTAAAAAAAAAGAAAAGAAAATAAGAAAATGCCCAATAAATGATCTTAGTCAAATTTATGAAGAACAAAGGCAGGACAGTTTTCCAGCCCGGTGAAGATAAAGTACAGGCTGAACAAAACCAGCCAGAATAAAACAAAACAAACCAAAAGAAAAAAGTTCCCAAATAAAGAATTGTGAAAGAATAAAAGAGAATCCTGAGATAATAAATGGCATATATATAACAGACATGGTAACAGAAGTTATCAGAATGACATAAAACGCTCTTCTCTTCATGTGGTTTTCCTCCTCTCTCTCTCTTCTTCTCTCTCCTGGTCCTGACTGCTTCAGAGCTCTGAGAACAGCCACAAGACAAAACAACTGGATGGAGAAGAAGGCAATGACCTGAATCGAGGAGAAGTACATGTAAATATAAAAATAAACTTTGTTTGCAGTAAACATGCAGCACACACAGGATCCAAGAGTGATTATCCAGGCCACAGTGCAGCAGATCACTCTATATCTGAGAGCTTTGTACTTCAGAAAGGTTACAGGATGAACCACTGCCAGGTAACGCTCAACACACATCAGACACTGAAACAGAGGACGACCGGTGACAAATGGTCCTAATAAAAAACTTTCTAACTGTGCAAGATGTGAAAACCCAGTAGAGAAAGAAATTATAATCAACAAAGAGTTCAGACAGGTACCAATCTCACAAAAAGAGAGATTGAGGTTGAAAAACTCTGATGCAACTCCATTTCCTGTTCCTGTGATGATGAGCCAGATCACATAGGAGTGTGTAGGAAGACCAAACAGGAAACTGACGCAGTACACACAAATGTCCAGCCTTGTTAAAGCATATGGGAAATTTGTCGATGTTTCAGATGTGAAGTTCACCGCAGAGTTATTCATCTTCTCCTTGTTTATTTCTCAGTCCAAATGTAGCTGCCCACAAGGCTATTGCTCTTACAAAACAGGTTTTTTCCCCCCACTTCTTTTGTCTTTGGGTTGCTCTCAGATTTCTGCTCGTTCTAAATCAGATACAGATAAAGAAGCACAATAAACTTTACATATATGAATGCATTAAAGAGAGAGCGATTGCAAGTGTGAATTAATTCTACTTATCAGCTAATTCTACTTTTTACTAATTGTGAAGCTTTAGGTTTTAGTTTCTAAGAAATACTAGCTCAAAATTAGCTGTTTGATAATGTAGTCAAGCCAAATGATTCTCATTTCATTTATGTGACTAGCGTTGTAGAGAGCATTACATAAAACACGTTACCATTCTGATACATCGACTTGTAGACGACCCTGTATAATTCACTCTTCCACTTCTTCCTCTAAATCAGTTTTTGGTTCAAACATATATGGCTGAATTAAACCAACATTTCCACTTGTCATTGTGTGGCGTTTACTACAGTTGACTGAGAGGATCAGGTGGTCCGAGCTGGAGTGATTATTGACTGCAGGAAGACCTTAATAATATTGAAAACACGATCTATGGGAGGAAAAGTGTATATTTTAAGTTTTTAAAGATCATGAAGTCTAGTTGGTTATGAATTGTAATATAAAAAACTAAATTCATTAATTTATAATTTACTTGAAGTCACTTAGAAATACAGAGCACATTAATGAATTTATAGATCCTCAGAGGATCATGTGAATATAAAGAAAGAAACACATAGACCATAAAGCATTACATGAATGAAATTGGTCTGTCAACATGACACTCATCTCATGTCTGAGACACACAGAGATTTCACACAGGATGCTTAAAATGAGTTTATGTGCTGTTTAGGGTCAGTCTCAGAAAAAGGTTCCATTACATTCATTGTTTTACCATTTTAAATGTAAAATTAACGTAATTCAGATCGCGACTGAACCAAATAAAAATAAATTAACAAAAGTATGATTTGAAGGTACAATACATTCTATACATCTGCCCCTGGTTTCAAAGACAAAGGCTTAAGCCAAGTCCCAGACTAAAATGCATGTTTGAGCTACTTTAACTGAAAGCAACTTACACTGACATGTGTTAAAATATCTCAGCGTCGTTGATGCACACCAGTAATGTTTTTTGTGGCATATTTATAAAAGCCCCTTAAATCTCCTAATTGAATCAAGGCATAATCCTGGCTTAATTTAAGTCCTCTCTGTGAAACCAGGCCTCAGAGTCCAATAAAAATAACAGTCTGATATTCTATTAACAACAGCAATCAAGTGTTTACTCTTATAAGCTAACTTCATACAGAAAATATCAAGTTTAAGAGGAATTTGTCACCTGAAGAGTGAACGTCCGGTCTCTCTGCGTTTTGTAGACTGACTTCACAGCTGTTATAAGAATATATGTGCATCAATTCATGCTTCACATCACACATCAGAAATGCAAATATATAATGTAAACGTAAGGTTTAAAAAGCATTCATCAACTGGTATCCAGTGACTGAATTTCATCAATACGCATTTCTAGGGTAAAAGCAGTATTAGTATTACTGTACTGAATCCATACACAGGACATAAAATAATTACACAATACTAGAGGTTGAACGACTTCAGATTTTTTTCAGACGTCGACTAGTCGCTGATGATGTCATCAATGAGCCTTGTTTACAGGTGAGGCATATGAGACAGTGCTGTTTTAAACAAGACAGTTTTATTTAACAAAACCAGTGAGCAGATAACAGAACAACTCAAAACTGATAGTTTCCTGAAAATACTGAAAAATAAAGTCAGAATGTAATACAATCCTGAGATAGCAAATGGCATATAGTTAACAGCCAAACTGACGTCATCAATGAGCCTTGTGCACAGCTGAGGCATATGACAAAGTGCTGCCCACAAGGCTATTGCTCCTACATAACAGCTTTTTTTTTTTTTTTCTCTTCTTTTGTTTTTGGGTTGCTCTCAGATTTCTGCTCTTTCATCAGATACAGATACATAAATCAGATACAGATAAAGAAGCACAGTGAACTTTACATATATGAATGCATTAAAGAGAGAGCGATTGCATATGTGAATTAATTCAACTTGTCAGCCTCTTTTTACTAATAGTGAAGCTGTGGGTTTTAGTTTCTAAGAAATACTCCCTGAAAGAAACATAGTGTCAGCCCAGATTCGGCCCACATCTAGTCTGTGTGTAATCCACATGAACCAGATGTGGCTCGGATCTGGCCTGGCTATATTGCTCTCTGGGTTGTATATGATAGAACTTTTCATTTTCTAAGCTATTTTATTGATAAATCACGAACAATGTTGACAACACATTTCTGCTCTACTGAATGTTTCAGTGTGAGCGTGATCTGGATGTGAAGTGCCAGCCAAGCGATGCGTTTGTTTAAGAAATAGAACAGAAAAAAACAAATCAACAGAAACAGGAAACAAGGGCTCTGCCTCACGATTTCACAGTCGCCTTTTTAAACAGCGTCAGTCCGATGCAATTGCTAGGCGCAGCCATGACGTCACGCCGCTGATGATGATTGTCATGGTCACTGCCCCAATGATCGTCGCGGGTAGCCAGGCCTAAGAAGTTGACGGTGAGAAAAGAGAGAGAGCAGCACAAAACACCACAACTAGCGAGAAGTAACAATTATCCATATTTAACAAGTTATAAAGTAAAATATTTAGCCTCCACCAGCCTTCCTTATTCAACTTGCGAAGAAAGTGTTTGCGCCTCTCGCAGTTCAAAATGCTTACTCTACATCCTACATATTCACTTTTTTCGTAAGTTGAATGTGGAAGGTGGTCTGGCAGAAGCTATATATTTTACCTTATACAGTTGTGTTCAAAATTATTCAACCCCCCAATGCTGTAAATGGTTTTAGAGAATTTAGAGTACATTTGTAATTGAATTCAGAATGAAATCCTACAAGGACTTCTTAAAGAAGCATATGCAACTAAAATGACATCAATTGGTTTTGTAATACAGTAGTAAATGTTTCTTTTGTGAATTCTTCATTGACACAATTATTCAACCCCTTAAAGACTACCACTCTGAAGAACAGAGGTCCATTGAAGTGTTTTCAATCAGGGAGCAGCAATAAAGCCTAATAAGCACCAATTAGGCAGCTTTAAAATGACTGTGATACTCAGCTCCTTCTAGACATTTACTGGTGTGGTTACAAACATGGTGAAGTCAAGAGAATGGTCCAGGAAGACAAGAGAAGAGGTGATTACTCTTCACAGGAAGGGCAATGGCTATAAGAAGATTGCAAAGATGTTAAACATACCAAGAGACACCATAGGAAGCATCATTCGCAAATTCAAGGCAAAGGGCACTGTTGAAACGCTACCTGGTCGTGGCAGAAAGAAGATGCTGACTTCGACTGCTGTGCGCTACCTGAAGCGTAGAGTGGAGAAAAGTCCCCGTGTGACTGCTGAGGAACTGAGAAAATATTTGTCAGATGTAGGTACTGAAGTTTCTGCTCAGACAATACGGCGCACCCTGCGTAATGAAGGCCTCCATGCCAGAACTCCCAGGCGCACCCCCTTGCTGTCTCCAAAGAATAAGAAGAGTCGACTGCAGTATGCCAAAAGTCATGTGGACAAACCACAGAAGTTTTGGGATAGTGTTCTGTGGACTGATGAAACAAAATTAGAACTGTTTGGGCCCATGGATCAACGCTATGTTTGGAGGAGGAAGAACAAGGCCTATGAAGAAAAGAACACCTTGCCTACTGTGAAGCATGGCGGGGGGTCAATCATGCTTTGGGGCTGTTTTGCTTCTGCAGGTACTGGGAAGCTTCAGCGTGTGCAAGGTACCATGAATTCTCTTCAGTACCAGGAGATATTGGAGGACAATGTGATGCAGTCCGTCACAAACCTGAGGCTTGGGAGACGTTGGACCTTTCAACAGGACAATGATCCCAAGCATACCTCCAAGTCCACTAGAGCATGGTTGCAGATTAAAGGCTGGAACATTTTGAAATGGCCATCGCAGTCACCAGACTTAAATCCGATTGAGAACCTCTGGTGGGACTTAAAGAAAGCAGTTGCAGTGCGCAAGCCTAAGAATGTGACTGAACTGGAGGCTTTTGCCCATGATGAATGGGCGAAGATACCCGTAGCTCGCTGCAAGACACTTGTGTCAAGCTATGCTTCACGTTTAAAAGCTGTTATAACTGTAAAAGGATGTTGTACTAAGTATTAAGATTGAATGTCACTTGGGGGTTGAATAAAACTGATAATGATGTGAGCAGAGAAAAGACATTTGTGGTTATTTCATTATAAATGTTATGTTATATTTGTCTGACCTACACGTGCCTCTTTGATTTAATTGTAAGCAGGATGACTGAATGATCAAAATCAATGTCAAACCGGCCAAAACAATCAATTTCAGTGGGGGTTGAATAATTTTGAACACAACTGTAACTTGTAAATATGGATATTTTTCTTACACAAATGCATCGTTTCACCTCAGAAAGCCATAATTAACCCCCGGAGCCATATGGAGTACGTTTATGTTGAATGGATGCACTTTCTTCAGCTTCATACTCGTTGGTCCTGTTCACTGCCATTATAAAGCTTAGATTCGTCAGCGTATTTATAAATGTAACTCTGATTGCGTTCATCAGAAAGAAGAAAGTCAAATACAATGACAATGGCTTGGGGGTGAGTGAACCTTGGGGTAATTTCCATTTGAAAGTGAACTAATTCTTTAAAGCGACGTGGCAGAGCATTAAACTTCTGTATTACACTAGCATTAGAAAAGTTGCATTTTTCAATCGTTATGCTTATAGTAAATATTTAGGATGTCAAAATTGAATGCATCAATATCAATGGAAATCTTCAATAAGAAAAAAGTGACACTGTTGTCATTGATTAAGTGTTTTATTGCATCTAAAGAAACCTCTTATAATAACTATATCTGGTTAACGCACTCAATGTACAAGAAGACAGTTTGTGGCTATATATTATTTTAAATAAACAGTTAATGACAGAAAACCACAGTAACATTATCACAGTCTTCACCTTATACTGCGGATACTGTAGATAAGCCGCATTTCGTTAAATCTACTAAATTGTTCGGGTGTCATAAACACTAATTAAAGAACAACAGAAAACCTTCCCCTCAGAAATCAATGCTGTTAAAGAAAAAAAAAAAAGTGGTGAGTTTTCCAACCCGGTTCAGATAGAGAAAAGGCTGAACAAAACCAGTGAGTAGATAACAAAAAAATGCAAAAGTAAACTTTTCCTGTAAATATCGATAAGTCAGAATGTAATACAATCCTGAGATAGCAAATGGCATATAGCTAACAGCCAAACTCACAGTAGTTATTAGAATAAGATAAAACGCTCTTCTCTTCATGTGGTTTTCCCTCTCTCTCTCTCTCCCTCTCTCTCCTGGTCCTGACTGCTTCAGAGCTCTGAGAACAGCCACCAGGAAAAACAACTGGATGAAGGAGAAGAGTAGGTACTGAATCGAGAAGCAGCATACATAAATATAAAATTTACATGAGGCTATAGTAAACATGCAGCACAAACAGGAGCCAAGTGTGATTATCCAGACCACAGTGCAGCAGATCACTCTGTATCTGAGAGGTTTGAACTTCAGAAAGGTTACAGGATGAACCACTGCCAGGTAACGCTCAACACACATCAGACATTGAAACAGAGGACGACCGGTGGTGCCTAGTCCTAACATAAAATATTGTAATGTCGTGAAACTTGAAAACCAATAATCAATTGCATGGACAAAAATGTTCAGACAGTTAACAATCTCACAAACAGAGAGATTGAGGATGAAGAACTCTGATGTAACTCCACTTCCTGTTCCTGTGATGATGAGCCATAAAACATAAGAGTGTGTAGGAAGACCAAACAGGAAACTGAAGCTGTGCAGACAAAAATCCAAAATTTTCATTAGCCCAATGGACTGAGTTGTGGAGAATGTAGAATCTTCAGGTATGCCGAAGTTCACTGTACAGTTATTCATCTCTACGGGGGAAAGAAATAAAATAAAATAAATGATAATAGGCTACATGAATATAAATTTGCAGTTTTGTATTTTGGGGAAACGTAATACAAAAAATAATTTGTGTATTAACTTAAAGTCTCATGGAAATAGAGAGCACATCATTTAATTACTGGTTCGCAGGAAGATTACATGAACATTTAGTAGAAGCAAATACACATCATAAAATAAAATATTTTCATTATATTTTCAAATGCATTCATTCAAGATTCAAGCACAACTTTTAAGACATAAACAATGTAAAAACGGGCAAATTGATTCTGCAATTTGTCTCACGTACAGTCTTAGATTCACACAGAAATGCTCAAAATGAGTTGAATGAAGTTTAATACAGTAGTAAATGGGTCAATCTCAGGAATGGGTTGCATTATATCTGTCAGTTTTTCTGTATTAAACTAACAAACTTCACTTAATTCTGACTGGACAAAACATTTTCAAAAAATGCCAAATTTGAAATATATTCTATCATAATATACATCGATAAGCTCTAATTTAAATCCAAATGACCAAAACATTATATATTATATATAGCGCACATAGTTTTACTGTAGTTACTGTAGTAATAGCATCAATTATACATAATTACATGCAATTAACCCTAAACCAAACCCTCATCCTAACCCTAACCCTGTAGTAAGTACACGTAGTTATGTATTATTACTCAGTACTTAAATGTATAATTACACTGTAATACTGACACCTTAAAATAAAGTGTAACAGAAAATGTAATGTTTCTAAGAGGAGTTTACCACCTGAAAAGTGAATGTCCGGTCTCTCTGAATGTGTAAATCTCTGTGCTGTGTTTTGTAGACTGACTTCTCAGCTGTTGCAAAATTATGTGTGCATGATTTAATCTACTACACGTCACATGAAACATTAGAAAACCAAATATATAATGTCAGTAAACAAAGGTAAGGTTAAAAAAGTTAATCTATCAAACTAAACATGTGAACTGATAGCCATTAACTGACTTTCATTAATTGTACATTTCTAGGAAGAAGCATTAATATACCGTATCAAAACAATTTTTGTTTGCTTGTTTTTTTTGTATTATACTATTATTAGATTTTAAAATAGTCACATTTCAAGTTATTCTTTAGCATGTCAAAATCGAATGCAGCATTTTGTGGAAACCCTCAATATGGGAAAAGTGACACTGTGTCATTGAAGAAGCATTTTATTGGTTAAACAATCTATAGCAAACACTTATAATAACCATATATGATAATCACATTCAGAATAAACTTAATCTTAACGGGAAAAAGAATAATCAGGACAGACAATAAAGACAGTTTGTGGCTGTATACCTCTCTACATAAATAATGAATGACAGAAAGTCACACTAACATGTTCTGAGCCACTTTACACTGTGAAGACAGTACAGAAGCCATGTGTGAAGCTTCTTCACTTGTACTAACATGTTTCTAGAAACGAAACAATTGAATGTTTTACAGGAAAGTTTTCCGACCTGGTTCAGATAGAGAAAAGGCTGCACAAAACCAGCAAGTAGATAACAAAAAAAACAAAAAGTAAAAGTTTCCTGAAAATACAGATAAGTCAGAATATAACTCAATCCTGTGATAGCAAATGGCATATACATAATATTCATGCTCACAGTAGTTATTAGAATGAGATAAAACGCTCTTCTCTTCATGTGGTTTTCCTCCTCTCTCTCTCTCCCTCTCTCTCCTGGTCCTGACTGCTTCAGAGCTCTGAGAACAGATACACAGCAGAACAACTGGATGGAACAGAAGAGTAGGAACTGAATGGAGTAGAAGCATACATAATAATAAAAATGACACAAGACTATAGTAAACACGCAGTACAAACAGGATGCAAGAGTGATTATCCAGGCCACGGTGCAGCAGATCACTCTATGTCTGAGAGGTTTGAACTTCAGAAAGGTTACAGGATGAGCCACTGCCAGGTAACGCTCAACACAGATCAGACACTGAAACAGAGGACGACCGGTGGAGGAGAGTCCTAACATAAAATATTTCAGTGCCTTGAGGCTTGAAAACCAATGCTCAAGTACATGGACCAAAATGTTCAGACAGTTGACAATTTCACAAACAGAGAGATTGAGGTTGAAGAACTCTGATGCAACTCCACTTCCTGTTCTTGTCGAGATGAGCCATAAAACATAGGAGTGTGTTGGAAGACCAAACAGGAAATTGAAGCTGTGCAGAAAAAAATCCAAAATTTTCATTATCCCAATGGTCTGAGTTGTGGAGAGCGTAGAAGCTTCAGGTGTGGCGAAGTTCACCGTACAGTTATTCATCTTTTCCTTCTTTCTCTCAACTCAAAATATCACAGAAAAATGTGTTCTATGGAAAACAAGAAATGTTAACATATACATGAACCTAAATTTCCTTGTAGAGTTTACAGCTTAAAATTATTTCCATGGTCTTCATAGAAATGCTAAGATTTGCAGAGCATCTGATTTTATCAAAAGCTAATTGAGCCTTCGCAAAGACCCGCCCCTTTTAGTTATACTGTTGCTTTGTCAAGCCATGTGCTCTCACGCCACACATCATGTTCTCACGCAATGAAAAATACATCCTGGAGCAAAGAGGACACTGTAACGCTCGCGGATAGTGCTAGGAAGCACAGACACGGAGGACAGATCAAGGAACAGGATATTTATTTAAACAAGACAGGACTGGTGCAGACTGACACGAGCTTGTAACGTTAAAGACGAACAAGGACAGGACTGACACAGAGGGAATTTAAACACCAGAGAACAAGAGGATAATGAGGATCGTACAGGTGACAGACATGATTACAAACAGGACACAGCTGACGACGATGGACTAATAACGAGACAGGCACATGGTAAAACAAAACAAAGATCACATGACAGATGACAGAACCGAACTCAAAACAAAGGGCACATGTGACGATGACGGGACTAAACAAAGAACATGTGACAAATGACAGGACTGGGGAACAGAATAAACAGATAAACAGAAGGACATGGACAGGATTATGACAGACACTGACAACGCGTCGAAAATTTCATATTATATATATTGTATTTTTTTACGATAGTGGCTCTTTAATGTCAGATCGCTGTAGCTCCTTCAATTGGCTCGTGAACCGATCATCTCTTCTTACTAGTTCATTTATAGCATCAAATAAACATGAATGAACATCAGAAGGAATGTTGTTTCAAGCACGGAAAGACGTGAGTACGCATAATTTTTCAAGTTCAAGTTCACCAACGTTAATCTATAAACTCCCCTGACTGCTTTGTCAGACAAAATGGCGGATTTGGGGTTACGATTAGTCAGATCACCTGTCAATCAAACTGTTTGCGAAGGATCAATTAGCTGCTCTTGCAAATTCTGTACATCGCCACTGGTGCTCATTGGATGTGATGGTGGTACATCAAATTATGTACACAAAATACTTCCAACGCGCTCAAATGGTAACATAAAAAGCCTTTAATGAACTGGGCTTAAATCAATAAAACAAGTTAAAAGTAGATCTACTCGTTTCGACAACACAGCATTCTTCTGGACTAGCTAATTAGATGCTGTCCCAATTTAACAGAACATAACAGCTAAAATGGGCCTTTCAAGTGCAATTTTTAAGATTTAAACAATGTAAAGCTCAATATGATACACATCTGTCATTTGTCTCACAGATTGCTCAAAATGAGATGAATGGAGTTTAATGCAGTATAGCAGACGGGTCAATCGGGATTATTTCTGTCAGTTAATTAATTTTAAACTAAATGCTTCACATAATTTAGACTGCACGAAATGAAGTTACAAAAGCCAAATTTACATTTTTTCTTAAATCTATTTTACCAAAATGCTAAAAAAATAAAAACACTTTAAATTCAAATGTTCAATTAATAATTTTCAAGTACTTGTTTAAACACAAAATTATGTTTTTAAGAGGAGTTTAGTACCTGAAGAGTAAATGTCCAGTCTCTCTGAATGTGTATAAATATCTGTGCTGTGTTTTGAATAGTCACAAGAATATGTGCGTATGACTTCATCTGTTCTATGTCGCATAAAATATGGCATATTCAAATATATAAAGAAAAATAAAGTAAGCTTTAAAAGATATATCTGACTTAGCATTTGACTGGACTTGAAATGTTCATCATTTACACAAAACATTTAACCAATTCACATCTTTAGTGCTAAGCATGAAAACAACAGCATATGGAAATGATATCACATGATCAATGATTAAGTGTTGTATTGGATAACAAATGACAGACTTGCAGTAAATTAAGTGTATGTAGAACAATCAAAAGTACAACTAAGTCTTGTTTAAATAAACAGTAGAAGACACAAACTGTCTAACATGTTTGAACAGAATGCGCTAATAAAAATAAAAAAAGAATCATTGATATTTCATATTGTTATTCATAAGCTAAAATAGAATCATTCTTATCACAGGGAAGGAGAAATTATTATCTGAATAGACAATGTTTAGTTTTCCCATGCAGACAATCTTTAAAAAGCTGGCGTACAGGTGTGATGTAGTAAAGACCTGACATGCAAATTTTTTGAAGTGTCAATTTTAAATACACAGTAAAAATCTTATGATTAGATTTCAAGTAAAAATGAAATAATTGTTGCCTCCCAGGTAATCGCTGAAATGGAAAATAATTATGATAGGTGTTGATGAATTGATTCCGGCCTATAGAGGACTCAACAAACTTCTGAAAAAAGTAACTAAGCAACTTAATGTTTTATAAAACACGAAAACAAGAGGGTTTTGCAGCTCGGTTCAGATAAAGAACAGGCTGAACAAAACCAGCCAAAATAAAACAATACAATCCAAAATCAAAAAGTTCCTGAATATAATCTTGGGCCAGAACGAAAAACAAACCTGAGACAATAAATGGCACATAGGTAAAGCCCATGCTCACAGTAGTGATTAGAATGAGATGAAACGCTCTTCTCTTCATGTTGTTTTCCTCCTCTCTCTCTCTCCCTCTCTCTCCTGGTCCTGACTGCTTCAGAGCTCTGAGAACAGCCACCAGACAAAACAACTGGATGGAGAAGAAGAGGAGCAACTGCAGTGGGAAAAACCATGTATAAATTTTAAAAAACAAGCCCATAGTAAAGATGCAGAACAAACAGGATCCGAGAATAATTATCCAGACCACAGCGCAGCAGATCACTCTATATCTGAGAGGTTTGAACTTAAGAAAGGTTACAGGATGAACCACTCCCAGGTAACGCTCAACACAGATCAGACACTGAAACAGAGGACGGCCGGTGATGCCTAGTCCTTGTAAAAAATGTGTCAATGCCTTGGTTTGGGTCCAAGTCTCAAATAGAGAGAGCAAAGAGTTCAGACAGTTACCAAGCTCACAAACAGAGAGATTGAGGTTGAAGAATCCTGATGCAATTCCACTTCCTGTCCCTGTAATGATGAGCCATATGACATAGGAGTGTGCAGGAAGACCAAACATGAAACTGAAAATGTCCATAATGTTGGTTAGCACAAATAATTGAGTTGTGGAGTTTGCAGATGCTCCAAATGTGGTGAAGTTCACTGATGAGTTACTCATCGCCTTGTTTGTCGCCTAGCTCAAAAGCTCCCAGAAGTTGAGGTCTATGGAACAAATTGGACAAGATAAGGTTAGAGTTTTGGAAACCTAGTTTAAAGGGATAGTTCACCCCACAATTTAAATGTTATCCTCCTTTACTTTCCCTCATGTAACTTCCATATTTAAATCTTGATAAATTGAAATAACTAACTTACCGTATGTTTACTAAGCAAGTCAATTTGGGCGGAAGAGCAACCTTTGACCCCTTGCAATGACACAATGATGAACTTGGAGGAATAAGGATATCTTAAATATATCTCTGGATGGCTTGTGGGTGAGTAAATCAATCGGCAATTTTCATTCTTGGGTGAACTATCCCAATTTTTTTCAGTACTTAAATTTCTGTGATTAACCATATACATGAAACTATGCATGCAATTCCAAATTTAACTGTATGAAATATTTTACAGCTTGATTTATTTATGTACTGTATTTAAAGACTAATAAAACCATTTGTGTAGACAGACAGCAAAAAAGGGGTTTCCAAGCTCTTGCATAATGTTTTGTTTATGAAATGAACTTTTGGGAAACTTGAAATAATTTGTACATTAACTTAAAGAAAATATAGAAAATATGGAGCATGTAAATAGATTTCTGGATTAGGTGAATATATTTGATAGAAAATAAAAATCATGAATAATATTTTTACGGTGTGTATAAATATATTGATATTCACAAAGTATCGTAACTGATTTTAAAAGTCCAATTTCAACAGAGCACAATTATTATAACGGACTATTATGTTCTTTCACTTCACATAATTCAGAAACAAACAAATCAAGTAAACAAAAATACATTCCAGTTCATCTCTTTCTCCTTTTTCACTAAATAAGACTGCAACTTTAATAAATGGCTTAATATTGTACCACTTACCATAATTTAATCTCTTTCCTTAAATAAAATCTTCTAAATCAAGGAGGAGGAAACTTCTGCTCGACAAGCCTGTTAGTGATCTCTCTGCACGCCCTTGTCAGAAGAGTGCATGTGTGTCTATTACCAGGATATATAACATGTTTTTTTTTTCTTCTCGATTTGTTTTTTGGGTTTTTTTGACTTGCATTTGTTTTTATATTCAAATTTACTTAGGCTATTTCGGCTGTGTATTTGAGCACAATCATTACACAGAAATGGCAAATAACACTATTAAACTTGACATTTTGATGTAGAAAGACTGGATTTATTTAGCTATTTTATGAAGATATGCTAATACAAACATGTTTACATCATTTCCTGGAAAGTTGTTTTGCCTTGCTTTAATATTGATGATCAGTTGGTTATTAAAATGGTATAGTGCAACTGAAATGTACTGCAAAAAAAAAAATCAAAGATAATATTTTTTTTTTCTAGAGAAGTTTGTCACCTGAAGAATGAATGTCCAAACACTTACAACATCTAGGAAACACACAGAATACAGTTAATATGTAGGCCTAGGTAAAGTCAGGGATTTGACAAGGAATCAGTGAGTCGGTGAAACATACTAACATGTTCTGGCATCATAAATGCTCATATACATGAAAAAGAAAATTCATTGTACATGAAAACACACAGGGTTAAATTTTTTAAAAAGTTTTTCCAGCCAACGTTAAAAGCAATGATAATGAAAATTTTGGAAAAATTAAACAATTGAATGTTATGGAAAACAGGGTCAAGACAATTTTCCAGTTCTGTGCAGATAAACAACAGGCTGCACAAAACTGACAAAAACAAAACAAAAAAATACAACAGGTAAAAGGTAACCAGAATATTGTTTTAACAGAATAAAAGAGAATCCTGTGATAATAAATGGCACATATATGATAGCCATGCTCACAGTAGTTATGAGAATGAGATAAAAAGCTCTTTTCTTCATGTGGTTTTCCTCCTCTCTCTCTCTCCCTCTCTCTCCTGGTCCTGACTGCTTCAGAGCTCTGAGAACAGCCACACAGCAGAACAACTAGATGGAGAAGAAGAGGGAGAACTGAATCGAGCAGAGGCATATACTGTATATATATATATATATATATATATATATATATATATATATTAAAGCTAATTGAGACTAAACTAAACGTTAAACACAAACAGGATCCAAGCGTGATTATCCAGGCCGCAGTGCAGCAGATCACTCTGTATCGGAGAGGTTTGTATTTCAGAAAGGTTACAGGATGAACCACTGCCAGGTAACGCTCAACACAGATCAGACACTGAAACAGAAGACCAGTAATGCCTAGTCCTGAAAAAAACCATGTTAATTTCACAAACCAAGGAAGAGTACAGAGAGAGAGCAATGAATCAAGACTGTAAACAATCTCAGAAACAGAGAGATTGAGGTTGAAGAACTCTGATGCAATTCCACTTCCTGTTCCTGTGATGATGAGCCAGATCACATAGGAGTGCATAGGAAGACCAAACAGGAAATGAATGCAGTACACACAAATGTCCAGAGTGGTCACTTCTCTGAAGGATTGAGTTGTGGAGTTTGTAGATGGTCCAGATGTGGTGAAGTTCACTGTAGAGCTGTTCATCTCTGTGGGGGGCAAAAAGAACTTTGGCACAGGAAGCTCAACTTTCCATATATAAATGCACCACATATACACTCACCTAAAGGATTATTAGGAACACCTGTTCAATTTCTCATTAATGCAATTATCTAATCAACCAATCACATGGCAGTTGCTTCAATGCATTTAGGGGTGTGGTCCTGGTCAAGACAATCTCCTGAACTCCAAACTGAATGTCAGAATGGGAAAGAAAGGTGATTTAAGTAATTTTGAGCGTGGCATGGTTGTTGATGCCAGACGGGCCGGTCTGAGTATTTCACAATCTGCTCAGTTACTGGGATTTTCATGCACAACCATTTCTAGGGTTTATAAAGAATGGTGTGAAAAGGGAAAAACATCCAGTATGCGGCAGTCCTGTGGGCGAAAATGCCTTGTTGATGCTAGAGGTCAGAGGAGAATGGGCCGACTGATTCAAGCTGATAGAAGAGCAACTTCATAATTCGTTACATTTATATAGCGCTTTTCTGGGTACTCAAAGCGCTTTACATATGGAAGGGGGAATCTCCTCATCCACCACCAATGTGCAGCATCCACCTGGATGATGCGACGGCAGCCATATTGCGCCAGAACGCCCACCACACACCAGCTTATTGGTGGATAGGAGACAGAGTGATGAAGCCAATCAGTGTATGGGGAAGAGTAGGAGGCCTTGATGAACAGAGGCCAGTGGGTAAATTTGGCCAGGATGTCGGGGTTATACCCCTACTCTTTTCGAAGGACATACTGGGATTTTTAACGACCACAGAGAGTCCAGGACCTCGGTTTAACGTCTCATCCGAAGGACGGTGCTTTTTTGACAGCATAGTGTCCCCATCACTATACTGGGGCGTTAGGACCCACACAGACCACAGGGTGAGCACCCCCTGCTGGCCTCACTAACACCTCTTCCAGCAGCAACCTAGTTTTCCCAGGAGGTCTCCCATCCAGGTACTAACCAGGCTCAGCCCTGCTTAGCTTCAGTGGGCAACCAGTCTTGGGCTACAGGGTGACTTGGCTGCTGCTGCAACTTTGACTGAAATAACCACTCGTTACAACCGAGGTATGCAGCAAAGCATTTGTGAAGCCACAACACGCACAACCTTGAGGCGGATGGGCCACAACAGCAGAAGACCCCACCGGGTACCACTCATCTCCACTACAAATAGGAAAAAGAGGCTACAATTTGCACAAGCTCACCAAAATTGGACAGTTGTAGACTGGAAAAATGGTGCCTGGTCTGATGAGTCTCGATTTCTGTTGAGACATTCAGATAGTAGAGTCAGAACTACTAGAGTCAAAACACCCGCGTTCTATTCGCAGCGGGAGTTTTGCTCGTTCATTCTGGCGAGCGTCTACATTCCACTGCAAGCGCACGTGAGCTCAGCTTTACAGGTACTCGCTGATATGATCACAGAGAATGAGCAACAACACCCGGACTCTGTTCTAATCATTCTCGGGGACTTTAATAAAGCGATTCTCTCACGTGAACTTCCAAAATACAGACAGCATGTTACTTGTCCCACCAGAGACAGTAATACACTGGATCACTGTTACACAGTAATAAAGGATGCATATCACTCTGTCCCACGGGCAGCTTTGGGGCTCTCTGATCACTGTTTAGTTCATCTCATACCGACTTACAGGCAGAAACTGAAATCAGCTAAACCTGTAGAAAAGACTGTAAAGAGATGGTCCACCGAAACAGAGCGGGCCTTACAAGCCTGTTTCGAATGGACTGATTGGAGTGTTTTTGAAGCTGCTGCCACCGATCTGGACGAGCTCACAGAGACTTTTACATCATATATCAGTTTCTGTGAGGATTTGTGCATTCCTACCAGGACTCATTTAACATATGTAGCAGTTCGGTCTACCTCCTGACGTAAATCAAGCATATGAGGAGTGTCCCTTTAATTACTTATTTGGGGGTGTATAAATGTTCTCATAGGGGCGCTATGTGCGTGTGCATCTTCTGTCTCAGGTAGCGAGTCACCTTACTTCCGGCAGGGCGTGTGCATGTGCGAGGTAGGAGCTGTTGCCAGTGAGTGCGGTTTGTTTGTGGGTTTATTGCACAGGGTTTCATGGGAAGTTGTCTTCTGTTAAAGGGTGGACTGAGGAGCTTGCTGGATGCCATCATCTGGTTAATGCACGACAGTTTATGTGCCATGTGAGCCGAGCGGCAGGTATGTTTGGATCTTTTTACATATAACTGTATGATCATTAGCGCCCTGCGGGATAAACTTGTGTTTGTATATTTTACATTCAAGGTGTGCCTGCAAGCAACGTTACAGTGGGTTTCGGTTTGGAGTTGGTTCGGGTTTGGGTTCGGGTTTGTTCTTCGTGTCCCATTTAAATCTCCGTTGGACTCGTCATTGGAATTTCTGTCGTGTTGACTATTCGCTCTATTCCTAAGACGTTGTTATCGGACTTTGCTGCCGTGAACAGTTCTCCACTTCGGCGAGTACGGACGCCTGGACAGGGTCGAGCTCTTCGCGCTGTGTGAGTTTCACGCCGGGTCGTGTTACGTCGTGTCTACTAATCCTTTGCATTCGCAGCAATCTACAACTGCCGGATTGGCCGGATCGTCGGTGGGTCTGGTGCTAGTGCTTTGATCAATTGGAACTGTGAGTAATCAACCGCGATTCAAAGCTGTTAAGTGGAGTGAAATGGATGATTAGCCACCCATCGGTCACCACGCTCTTGCTGTTTTTGTTTGTTTTGTCTAGTGAATTGTTTTGTTTCATATTATGTTTTATTTATGTCCCTTCTGCTGTTTTGAGTTTGGCAGTTATCCATATTTTGTTTCTAGTAATTGATCTATGTGTGTTTGATATTTTTGCTTTTGTCTTTTGTTGATGTGAGGTTGTTTTTTTGTATTCTTTTGTTCCCGTTTATAATACTGTTGGTTACCTGTTTTAATTCAGCCCTCCAATTGGCTACTGTAGGGACCGGACGCGGTCCTGTGACCAGTTGGTGCGATTGGGTTGGATCATTCGCATCTTGGAGGAGCTTGCGATGCATGTTTGTTTTATTGTCTGTTTTTAAAACCACTTTTGTCAGTGATTGTTCTGCTGTGGTGTTCCTTCCAGAATTGGGGCGGTCCGCTGCAGAGGATCAGTGTCTCGTTGCTGTGGTGGTGGGTCATTATTCCCTGAATGCAGTGAATCACAGAGGTGTGGCGTGCTGTGGTGTGAGTGTACACTTGTGATTGCTGATTTCTTTGATTAGTGTGGCTAACCCCAATTCTGATTTTGGGTATCCAGTGTGAGAGTGACTTTTTATTAACTTAAAGTGGTATCTTATGTCAAATAAAGATCATTTGTTGAATTCTACATCTTGTTGTCTATCTGATTCAGCCTTAACGGACCTGTGAGCCTAACAGATTGTGTTGTTAAGGGTGATCCCCGGTAATAGACCCCCGGGGTGGCGTAGTTGGACATTTAGATAGTTGCATTCCCCTCCATATACTTGCATTGCCACACATACAATAACGACAAACCCTGGTTCACTGCAAAACTCAGCCAGCTCCATCAGGCCAAAGAAGATGCTCGCGGAAATGGGGACAGAGTCTTGTACAAACAGGCCAAATACACACAGGAAAAGGAGATCAGAGTGGCTAAGAGGAATTATTCCGAAAAGCTTCGGAATTAATTCTCTTCTAATGACACAGCTTCAGTGTGGAAAGGTCTGAAAGTCATCACCAACTACAAAACACCATCCCCAGCACTGTGGAGAATCAACAACTGGCAGACGATCTGAACGAGTTCTACTGCAGGTTTGAAAGACCACCATTAACACCTCCAACAACCCCCCTCTCCCCCACCCCTCCACTTCAGTTCAGTGAAGATGACGTGCGCCAGGTGTTCAGGAAGAACAAAAGGAGAAAGGCACCAGGCCCAGACAGCATCTCACCAGCCTGTTTGAAAACCTGCGCTGACCAGCTGGCCCCCATCTTCACACAGATCTTCAACAGATCACTGGAGCTGTGCAAAGTCCCCTCATGCTTCAAACGCTCCACCATCATCCCCGTCCCAAAGAAATCCAAAATCACTCTACTCAATGACTACAGACCTGTGGCTCTAACGTCTGTGGCCATAAAGTTATTTGAAAGACTGGTTCTGGCTTATCTGAAGGACATCACTGGACCCTTACTGGACCCCCTGCAGTTTGCTTACCAAGCAAACAGGTCTGTGGATGATGCAGTCAACATGGGACTGCATTATGTTCTCCAGCACCTGGACAGACCAGGGACTTATGTGAGGATCCTGTTTGTGGACTTCAGCTCTGCTTTTAACACCATCATCCCATCACTTCTCCACCCCAAATTAACTCAGCTCTCAGTGCCCACCTCTGTCTGTCAGTGGATCACCAGCTTCCTGACAGACAGACAGCAGCTAGTGAGACTGGGAAAATTCTCATCCTGCACCTGCTCCATCAGCACCAGCGCCCCTCAGGCCTGTGTTCTCTCCCCACTGCTCTTCTCCCTCTACACCAATGACTGCACCTCTAAAGACCCCTCTGTCAAGCTCCTGAAGTTTGCAGACGACACCATACTGATCGGACTCATCCAGGATGGTGACGAGTCTGCTTACAGACTGGAGGTTGAACAGCTGACTGTCTGGTGCAGTCTTAACAACCTGGAGCTCAACACGCTCAAGACGGTAGAGATGATCGTGGACTTCAGGAGAAACCCCCCTGCTCTCCCCCCACTCACCATCATGAACAGCACTGTGGCTGCAGTTGAGTCATTCAGGTTTCTGGGCACCACAATCTCCCAGGACCTGAAGTGGGACAACCACATTGAGTCCATTGTGAAAAAGGCCCAGCAGAGGTTGTACTTCCTTCGCCAGCTGAGGAAGTTCAACCTACCACAGGAGCTGCTGATACAGTTTTACTCCGCCATCATTGAATCCATCCTCTGCACTTCCATTACCGTCTGGTTTAGCTCAGCTACCAAATCTGACCTCAGAAGACTACAGAGGGTAGTACGGTCTGCTGAGCGAATCATTGGTACAACCCTCCCCACTCTCCAAGAACTGTACTTATCCAGAGTGAGAAAAAGGGCAAAGAAGATCACTCTGGACCCCTCACACCCAGCACACTCCACCTTTGAACTGTTGCCATCTGGTCGACTCTACAGAGCCCTGAGCACCAGAACGACCACACGCAAGAACAGTTTCTTCCCTCAAACAATTCACCTCATGAACAATTGATAAACACAGGACACACAAAACTATTACACACCATTTTCTTAAAACACTTATTTACATTTCAAATTTGCACTCATCAAAACTGTACCTAAAATTGTCTATATTGTATATTTGTATATTTGTATTTTTATTCCTTTATTCTTTTTATTATCTGTGTCTTGTCTTGTCGCTGTCACTTTGTTGCACTGTGGAGCTTCTGTCACCAAAAAAAATTCCTAGTATGTGTAAACATACCTGGCAATAAAGCTCTTTCTGATTCTGATTCTGATTCTGAGAATTTGGCGTAAACAGAATGAGAACATGGATCCATCATGCCTTGTTACCACTGTGCAAACAGGATGCAAGCATGATTATCCAGGCTGCATGCAGCAGATTACTCTATATCTGAGAGGTTTGAACTTCAGAAAGGTTACAGGATGAACCACTGCCAGGTAACGCTCAACACACATCAGACACTGAAACAGAGGACCGCCGGTGGAGGAGAGTCCTAACATAAAATATTTCAGTGCCTTGAGGCTTGAAAACCAATGCTCAAGTACAAGGACCAAAATGTTCAGACAGTTGACAATTTCACAAACAGAGAGATTGAGGTTGAAGAACTCTGATGCAACTCTACTTCCTGTTCTTGTCATGATGAGCCATAAAACATAGGAGTGTGTAGGAAGACCAAACAGGAAATTGAAGCTGTGCAGAAAAAAATCCAAAATTTTCATTATCCCAATGGTCTGAGTTGTGGAGAGCGTAGAAGCTTCAGATGTGGCGAAGTTCACCGTACAGTTATTCATCTCTTCCTTTTTTCTCTCAACTCAAAATATCACAGAAAAATGTGTTCTATTGAAAACAAGAAATGTTAACATATACATGAACCTAAATTTCCTTGCAGAATTTACAGCTTAAAATTATTTCCATGGTCTTCATAGAAATGCTAAGATTTGCAGAGCATCTGATTTTATCAAAAGCTAATTAACCCTTCACAAAGACCCGCCCCTTTTAGTTATACTGTTGCTTTGTCAAGCCATGTGCTCTCACGCCACACATCATGTTCTCACGCAATGAAAAATACATCCCGGAGCAAAGAGGACACTGACAATGCATCGAAAATTTCATATTATATATATTGGATTTTTTTTACGATAGTGTCTCTTTAATGTGTCGTGACAGATCGCTGTAGCTCCTTCAAGCGGCTTGTGAACCGATCATCTCTTCATACTAGTTAATTTATAGCATCAAATAAACATGAATGAACATCAGAAGAAATGTTGTTTCAAGCGCAGAAAGACGTGAGTACGCATAATTGTTCAAGTTCAAGTTGACCAACGTTAATCTACTAACTCCCCTGACTGCTTTGTCAGACAAAATGGCGGATTCGGGGTTACGATTAGTCAGATCGCCTGTCAATCAAACCGTTTGCAAAGGATCAATTAGCTGCTCTTGCAAATTCTGTACATTGCCACTGGTGCTCATTGGATGTGATGGAGGTAAACATCAAATTATGTACACAAAATACTTCCAACGCACTGAAATGGTAACGTAAAAAGCCTTTAATGAACTTTGCTTAAATCACTAAAACAAGTTAAAAGTAGATCTACTCATTTCTGACACACCGCATTCTTCTGGACGAGCTAATTAGATGCTGTCCCATTTTAACAGAACATAACAGCTAAAATGGGCCTTTCAAGCGCAACTTTTAAGATTTAAACAATGTAAAACTCAATATGATACATATCTGTCATTTGTCTCACAGATTGCTCAAAATGAGATGAATGGAGTTTAATGCAATATAGCAGACGGGTCAATCGGGATTATTTCTGTCGGTTAATTATTTTTAAACTAAATGCTTCACATAATTTAGACTGCACGAAATGAAGTTACAAAAGCCAAATTTACGTTTATTCTTAAATCCATTTTACCAAAATGCTAAAAAAATAAAAAGACTTTAAATTCAAATGTTCAATTAATAGTTTTCGAGTACTTGTTTAAACACAAAATTGTGTTTTTAAAAGGAATTTAGTACCTGAAGAGTAAATGTCCAGGCTCTCTGAATGTGTATAAATATCAGTGCTGTGTTTTGAATAGTCATAAGACATGTGTGTATGACTTCATCTGTTCCATGTCGCATAAAATATGGCATATTCAAATATATAAAGAAAAAAAAAGTAAGCTTTAAAAGATATATCTGACTTAGCATTTGACTGGACTTGAAATGTTCATCATTTACACAAAACATTTAACCAATTCACATCTTTAGTGCTAAGCATGAAAACAACAGCATATGGAAATGATATCACATGATCAATGATTAAGTATTGTATTGGATAACAAATGACAGACTTGCAGAAGACAAACTTTCTAACATGTTTGAACAGAACGCACTAATAAAAATAAAAAAAGAATCATTGATATTTCATATTGTTATTCATAAGCTAAAATAGAATCAGTCCTATCACAATGAAGGAGAAATTATTATCTGAACAGGCAATGTTTAGTTTTCCCATGCAGACAATCTTTAAAAAGCTGGCGTACAGGTGTGATGCAGTAAAGACCTGACATGCATTTTTTTTGAAGTGTCAATTTTAAATACACAGTAAATATCTTATGATTAGATTTCAAGTAAAAATGAAATAATTGTTGCCTCCCAGGTAATCGCTGAAATGGAAAATAATTATGATAGGTGTTGATGAATTGATTCCAGCCTATAGAGGACTCAACAAACTTCTGAAAAAAGTAACTAAGCAACTTAATGTTTTATAAAACACGAAAACAAGAGGGTTTTGCAGCTCGGTTCAGATAAAGAACAGGCTGAACAAAACCAGCCAAAATAAAACAATACAATCCAAAATCAAAAAGTTCCTGAATATAATCTTGGGCCAGAACGAAAAACAAACCTGAGACAATAAATGGCACATAGGTAAAGCCCATGCTCACAGTAGTGATTAGAATGAGATGAAACGCTTTTCTCTTCATGTGGTTTTCCTCCTCTCTCTCTCTCCCTCTCTCTCCTGGTCCTGACTGTTTCAGAGCTCTGAGAACAGCCACCAGACAAAACAACTGGATGGAGGGGAAGAGGAGGAACTGCAGTGGGTAAAACCACAAATACATTTTAAAAAACAAGCCTATACTAAAGATGCAGAACAAACAGGATCCAAGAATAATTATCCAGGCCACAGCGCAGCAGATCACTCTATATCTGAGAGGTTTGAACTTCAGAAAGGTTACAGGATGAACCACTGCCAGGTAACGCTCAACACAGATCAGACACTGAAACAGAGGACGACCGGTGATGCCTAGTCCTAATAAAAAATGTGACAATGCCTTGATTTGGGTCCAAGTCTCAAAAAGAGAGAGCAAAGGGTTTATAGAGTTTCCAATCTCACAAACAGACAGATTGAGGTTGAAGAATCCTGATGCAATTCCACTTCCTGTCCCTGTAATGATGAGCCATATGACATAGGAGTGTGCAGGAAGACCAAACATGAAACAGAAAATGTCCAGAATGTTGGTTAGCCCAAATAATTGAGTTGTGGAGTTTGCAGATGCTCCAAATGTGGTGAAGTTCACTGACGAGTTACTCATCGCCTTGTTTGTCGCCTAGCTCAAAAGCTCCCAGAAGTTGAGGTCTATGCAACAAATTGGACAAGATAAGGTTAGAGTTTCGGAATCCTAGTTTAATGGGATATTTCACCCAAAAATTTAAGCGTTATCCTTCTTTACTTTCCCTCATGTCACTCCAAACTTGTATGAATTTATTTCTTCTGTGGCCCAAAAGATATTTTGAAGATGATATTTTAAAAAATTCCTGTTTTATTTGTTCTCCCCAATGTGTTTGAAACCAACATCTTCAAAATAAGTTGATTCTGTGTTCCACTAAAGAATATGATGAGCATTTTCATTTTAGGTTTAAACATAATGATTACCTAATTTTCATTTTTAAAATTGCTAACAAAGGCATCATAAAAGTAATCCACACGGCTCCAGATGGTTTCAAATTTAATTTAGTTCCAAATTTAATTCTATGAAATATTTTACATGTTGATTTATTTATGTACTGTATTTAATGACTAATAAAACCATGACACAGTTTCCAAGCTCTAACATAATGTTTTGTTTATGAACTGCACTTTTAGGAAACTTAAAATAATTTGTGCATTAATTTAAAGAAAATATAGAAAATATGGAGCACATAAATAGATTTCTGGACTAGGTGAATATATTTGATAGAAAATAACAATGATGAAAAATATCTTACGGTGTGTATAAATATATTGATATTCACAAAGTTTCCTAACTGATTTTAAAAGTCCAATTTTAACAGAGCACAATTATTATAACAGACTATTATGTTCTTTCACTTCGCATAATTCAGAAAAAAACAAATCAAGTAAACAAAAATACATTCCAGTTCATCTCTTTCTCCTTTTTCACTAAATAAGACTGCAACTTTAATAAATGGCTTAATATTGTACCACTTACCGTAATTTAATCTCTTTCCTTAAATGAAATCTCCTAAATCATGGAGGAAAAACTTCCGCTCGACAAGCCTGTTAGTGATCTCTCTGCACGCCCTTGTCAGAAGAGTGCATGTGCGTCTATTACCAGGATATATAACATGCTTTTTTTTTTCTTCTCGATTTGTTTTTTGTTTTTTTTGACTTGCATTTGTTTTTATATTCAAATTTACTTAGGCTATTTCGGCTGTGTATTTGAGCACAATCATTACACAGAAATGGCAAATAACACTATTAAACTTGACATTTTGATGTAGAAAGACTGTATTTATTTAGCTGTTTTACGAAGATATGCTAATACAAACATGTTTACATCATTTCCTGGAAAGTTGTTTTGCCTTGCTTTAATATTGATGATCAGTTGGTTATTAAAATGGTATAGTGCAACTGAAATGTACTGCAAAAAAAATCAAAGATAATATTTTTTTTTTCTAGAGAAGTTTGTCACCTGAAGAATGAATGTCCAAACACTTACAACATCTAGGAAACACACAGAATACAGTTAATATGTAGGCCTAGGTAAAGTCAGGGATTTGACAAGGAATCAGTGAGTCGGTGAAACATACTAACATGTTCTGGAATCATAAATGCTCATATACATGAAAAAGAAAATTCATTGTAATTGAAAAAACACAGGGTTAAATTTTAAAACGTTTTTCCAGCCAACGTTAAAAAATTTTTTTTTACAATTGAATGTTATGGAAAACAGGGGCAAGACACTTTTCCAGTTCTGTGCAGATAAACAACAGGCTGCACAAAACTGACAAAAACAAAACAAAAAAATATAACAGAAAAAAGGTCACCAGAATATTGTTTTGAGAGAATAAAAGAGAATCCTGTGATAATAAATGGCACATATATGATAGCCATGCTCACAGTAGTTATGAGAATGAGATTAAACGCTCTTCTCTTCATGTGGTTTTCCACCTCTCTCTCTCTCCCTCTCTCTCCTGGTCCTGACTGCTTCAGAGCTCTGAGAACAGACACACAGCAGAACAACTGGATGGAGAAGAAGAGGGAGAACTGAATCGAGCAGAAGCACATATATATATTAAAGCTAATTGAGACTAAACGAAATGTTAAACACAAACAGGATCCAAGAGTGATTATCCAGGCCACAGTGCAGCAGATCACTCTATATCTGAGAGGTTTGAACTTCAGAAAGGTTACAGGATGAACCACTGCCAGGTAACGCTCAACACACATCAGACACTGAAACAGAGGACGACCAGTAATGCCTAATCCTGAAAAAAACCATGTTAATTTCACAAACCAAGGAAGAGTACAGAGAGAGAGCAATGAATCAAGACTGTAAACAATCTCAGAAACAGAGAGATTGAGGTTGAAGAACTCTGATGCAATTCCACTTCCTGTTCCTGTGATGATGAGCCAGATCACATAGGAGTGCATAGGAAGACCAAACAGGAAATGAATGCAGTACACACAAATGTCCAGAGTGGTCACTTCTCTGAGGGATTGAGTTGTGGAGTTTGTAGATGGTCCAGATGTGGTGAAGTTCTCTGTAGAGCTGTTCATCTCTGTGGGGGGCAAAAAGAACTTTGGCACAGGAAGCTCAACTTTTCATATATAAATGCACCACATATACACTATACATCAAATAAACTTTGCATGTAGTTTTGCTGTGAAATATTTGAGCATGATTTGTTTATCATTGCATGAGCATGACATCTTTATATAACATTTGCTTTATGGTTTATTACCGTATTTGAGTAAACATGGCTGCAAATGGATGTCCCAGAATTTTTTTTTTTATTTTATTTTTTTTTATGAACGGTCAAACAAAACAAAACAACATAATAAAATACCATATCATGAATGCAATCTTCATAAAATGCTGACATTTGCAAAGCATATTTCATCAAAAAGCTACTTGGCTTCATTACAACAGAACAGAATCACCAAAATATCTCTGACTCTCAAGCAAATGTTTAAGTTGAATTAAGTTTTTCATGTGCTGTTGAAGTTCAGTAAAATGGACGTTCTGTTGTTTTAACATTTTAAAGTGAACAAGCTTTACATGATTCATTTCAGACTGCTTGAAACAAAGTCAAAAGTCAACAAAATAGCCTACAATTTAAAGGTAAAATTTCAGTCCAACTAACCAAAACAATTCCCTCAAAATCAGATATCAGTCTATTATTAATAACAATCTAGATCTCGATCTATATTTATATAGTTCACCTGAAGAGTGAATGTCCAGTCTCTCTGGATGTGTAAATCTCTGGGCTGTGTTTTGTAGACTGACTTCTCAGCTGTTATAAGAATATATGTGCAAAACTCCCTCTGATACATTCACATAAAACAGAAAATATGCAAATATTGAAGGTAAACAAATATTTAAATCTCAGATTAATAGATGAATAATTTGAATTCGTTAAGAAAGGCGCGTTTTACACAACATTTAGATTTTCGCCTCTTACCTTTACTGTAGACAACGGCCAGATTATTTTGATGTAATCTTGTTTATGAAAGGATAAAAGTACAATTAGAACAGCAATATAGTACATACCACATAAAACAAGGTGTATTATTATACTGTGCATTAGACATGAGAGTGAAATTTGAAGAAATTGTCATAGGATGAGAGGAAGCTCAGACGTTTAAGGCAGTTTTGTAACATTCAATATGGAAAAGGTGAGACTTTGTCATTTATTATTATTTTTTTATTTGGATAAAATGGCAGACTGGTTGCAACCGTGCACATAAATAATAAAAACATGGACTTAATGTGTATAGAAATCAAAAGTAGAGTCAAAAAAGTATATTTGTGTTCAATTCTGAGCCACTTTACAGAAGCCACTTCTGAACTATTCAGTATGAATCGTGAAATGGTACTTTTACATGTTTAAATGTATTTGCAGATGACTCACAACGACAAGAGAGAATGTATTATACTCCAAAAGCAATATTGATATCAATGTTATCTATAACTAAAATAAAATATATTTATATATTAAGATTTCATGTGTGTTTTTATTTTTTAGTATGTTTAATGCTATTTTACAAGATAAAATAACAGAATTTAGTCAAATATTACAATGTTATGAGCAACAGAGACAGAACAGTTTTCCAGTGCGGTGCAGAAAAAGAACCGGTGGAACAAACCCAGCCAGCACATAACAAACCACACCGGGTTCCCAAAGAAACAACATATTCTGTTTCAACAAAATGGCAAATAATCCTGCCAAAATAAGAGGGACATATATGATAACCATGTTTACAGTAGTTATTAGAATGAAATAAAACGCTCTTCTCTTTACATGGTTTGTTTCTTTTCTCGCTCCCCCTCTCTCTCCTGGTCCTGACTGCTTCAGAGCTCTGAGAACAGCCACAAGACAAAACAACTGGATGGAGAGGAAGAGGAGAAACTGCAATGAGAAGAACCATGCAAATACCATAATAGATAACAGTAATATAATCATGCAGCACACGCAGGATCCAAGAGTGATTATCCAGACCACAGAGCAGCAGATCACTCTATATCTGAGAGGTTTGAACTTCAGAAAGGTTACAGGATGAACCACTGCCAGGTAACGCTCAACACACATCAGACACTGAAACAGAGGACGGCCAGTGATGGCGAGTCCTTGCAAAAAATATGATAATGTTAAAAAACTTGAAAAATTAACTGCCAGTACAGAGATCAAACCAGTTAGAAAGCTGACAATTTCACAAAGAGACAGATTGAGGTTGAAGAACTCTGATGCAACTCCACTTCCTGTTCCTGCAATGATGAGCCACATAACATAAGAGTGTATAGGAAGACCAAACAGGAAACCGATGCTGTACAAAAACATATTCAGTGATCCAAAGGACTGAGTTGTGGAGTTTGTAGATGTTTCAGGTGTGATGAAGTTCACTGTAGAGTTATTCATCTCCTCTGTGTTTCAGCATTTCACAAATATATGTATTTCTATAGAAAAGATTTTAAAACATTTACATTTAAAGGTTTTCATATTTGCAATTCATTCCAGCATGTAATCCAAATGTGCAATTCTAAATAACAGAGGCTACATTTCTTGAGAACATTAAATTATTGTGTTAATTCAAACAATGGCTTACATTCACAAAATGTAAGAATTTAATCAAAAGTTTATCACCTGAAGAGTGAATGTCCAGTCTCTCTGTGCTGTTTTGTAGACTGACTTCACAACTGCCACAAGATGATATACGTGACTGCAAATATTACATGACAAAATGTACATCAGATATGCAAATTTTACAGGTAAAAACTTGTTCCAAATGACAGAGAATGTTGTGTGTAACTGTGTTAACGTGAAGAGAAAAATTAGGCTAATATGAGAAATTCCAGAAATCTATACTTTATTGTCGACGTTGAATAAAGATTTTATGTGATTAGATAGAACAAAATCAAGAAAGGAAGAAAAGTTTGACCGCATTATGGTATTATGTTTAAATTTCTTCTGGCTCACTATCTTGTTGTTCACCAATAAAAGACAAGCACTAAGCATGCTAAACATGAATGTTACAATTTTTTTTCAACCCTAAGTTCATATGAACGCATATGTAAAACTTTATATCATTTATAGAATATCAACATCATAGGCGACCATGAGATTTATCAGCTGACTGTCAACTTCAGTACTGAGGCTGAAAAAAAGCATTGATATAAAATTGTATTTTGACAGGCTGAAACATAATCAATCTTCATAAATCCAAAGACTTTCACAGGTGGAACATTTTGCTATATGTAAATGTTTGCTATGTAAATGTTTAGAATGTCAGTGAAGACAAAGCTTTTTATTTATTTAATATTAGATCTTTGTATGAAACATACTGGAAAAGTATTTTTAAGTGTAAGTCAATGAGAATCTCGCAAAATACACAGAGCGTTGCATATAACATGTTCTGGCATAAACACTAATACAAAGAACTAAAAAAGTAATGGAAACTTACAAATTCCTGTCCATAAATAAAAATGATGAATTAGTAATTTGTGATTTATCACATCTGCGGGTTTTAAGGGGAACATAGAAAGGAGAGTTTTCCAGCCCGGTGCAGAAAAAGAACAGGCTGCACAAAACCACCTAGAATAAAACAACTAATACCAGCTGATAAAGGATCATCACAACTGAGTGTGAATATATAAAATAATCCTGAGAGAGTAAATGGCATGTATACAACAGCCATGCTAATGGTAGTTATCAGAATGAGATAAAACGCTCTTCTCTTCATGTGGTTTTCCTCCTCTCTCTCTCTCTTTCTCTCTCCTGGTCCTGACTGCTTCAGAGCTCTGAGAACAGTCACAAGACAAAACAACTGGATGAAGAAGAAGAGAAGGAACTGAATCGAGTTAATGCATGCATAAATATAAAAGTTAAGTAAAAGTAAAGTAATTATGCAGCACAAACAGGATCCAAGAATAATTATCCAGACCACAGCGCAGCAGATCACTCTGTATCTGAGAGGTTTGAACTTCAGAAAGGTTACAGGATGAACCACTGCCAGGTAACGCTCAACGCAGATCAGACACTGAAACAGAGGACGACCGGTGATGGCAAATCCTAATAAAAAATGTCCTAAGCTTGTTACACTTGAAAACAAAGGAAAATAAGCAAGTACACCAAACAAAGAGTTCAGACAGTTAACAATCTCACAAACAGAGAGATTGAGGTTGAAGAATCCTGATGCAACTCCACTTCCTGTTCCTGTGATGATGAGCCATAAAACATAGCAGTGTGTGGGAAGACCAAACAGGAAATTGATGCTGTGTACACCAGTCTTTACATTGGCCAGTAGCCCACTGCACTGAGGTGTGGAGTTTGTAGAAATAGCAGATGTGAAGTTCACTGTGAAGTTATTCATCTTCTCTCTGTCTGTCGCCTCTGTCCTGAAGATCACCAAACAAGTGTATAATATTGCAAGATCTATAGGGACAAAAAAGGCGGTGTTATGTAAAATTTGGTTTAGGAGAGCGAGTTGTTGTTTAGTTGTTGATTGTTATATGGAGATGTAGGGGGATAATCTTTTAGAGCTTTGTAAATTAGACAAATGGACTTTTTTGATGGTATTCCTTTGAGGATTTGTCTCAAACAAACAGTACAAACAACCAGAAGTAGTTTAAAATACACTAAAGAAGCAGTTTGCCATTTTACCCGAGAGAACAACTAGATTGAAAGACCTTATGTCTCCATCTGCATGATGCCATCTCTAAATTAGTTTCACAAATTCATATTGTTCATACTGATCAAATGGCTTAAAGTTCACCTGTTCAGTCCAGAACTGCGTGAAAATACAAAGAGTTTTCCTTCTTTACATTCTTATTTTAGGTCAAATTCTATGCGTGTTACAGCCAACGTCTATATTCATCATCTAATACAAACGTTTAACTCAGCTCCAAACTAAACACGAAAAATAAACTAATCTTTTGAACCTGCAAAAGTCTGTCTCTGACTCGGTCTCTGTAGCGTCTTTTTCAACTCAAAATGTTGTATATATATATATATTTTTTTTTTTTTCAATCTACTCAACTTTACCTCAAAAATACAGTTTTTTCCTGTACTGGTCACACATCTTTACGTGATGTGAATTCGCAGCTCGGGGTTCACCAGACATGAACTTGTGAAAATTTGTGACGCAGATGGGTATCAATGAATGTTAATGGAATAAAAAGTGTAGTGTGACTGCCACTTTAATTGAGTTCAATCAATATATAAATCTCTTCCTACACCACCCCTCCTATACCAAACCTCACATAACATAGATGACTCTAAGTGAATCGAAAAGAAAACAAGTCAACAAAAGTACATTTTTCAACACATTTCTGTCCTAATAAAAACAACACAAATAAATATTGAGATTCAAATTAAAATATCAACTTTTACATTCATATGGAAAATATAGTTAAACTCTTATCACCTGAAGAGTGAATGTCCGGTCTCTCTGGGATGTGTATAAATCTCTGTGCGGTGTTTTGTAGACTGACTTCACAGCTGTTACAAGAATATATGACTTCATCTGCATCAAACATGCAAATATATAAGATAAACAAATACAAGACTGAACTGAACAGGTTTGAACTGACTGCCACTTAATGAGGCCAATTATTCAACAAGACACATTTCCACACAACATTTAACTTCCTGACACTTATCTTCAGTACTAAGGATGAAAACAACAGGTTTATTGTGATGTAATCTTACTTCTGAAAGAATGGAAACAGTAGAGGATTCTTCTCAATACTCAAATGGATGCGTCCTCATTTCCTCGTTCCTCCATCCTCCAGCCTGTGACCCGGAAACCGATCCAATTTGAAGGACATCTCAATTCTCTGCTTGCACTGTACACATGAGAGGAACTAGAAATGAGGAAGCTCTCAGAGGAGCGATGAGTGAGGATGCACAGGTATATTCTGTGCGGAAGTGAAAAACATGAAAAACCTTCTATGCGCTCGAGCAGCAATGTCACTCATCAATGTCTCGTAAGCAATCCTTGTGTTCTCTTTTTGGATGAAAGACTGAACATAAGACTTCATTTTCTCCCAGCATCTGAGCCACTGAGGATGCAGAAGATTACTTTTATTTTTAAAGATAATGTACCAAAATCGACCTTAATTTGTTTATGTCTGCGCAAATCATTTCACTCCAGACTACTTTGTGAATGAGTGTGTTGTCTATTTTAAACCTTGCTTACATACTTTATAACCACACATTTGTAAAAAGCAGTGTAACCGAACAACCGAAGCGCAAGCTGTTAACGCTCCGCCTTCTTCTGGAAAGCGGCCAGGAGCAGCAGCTCATTTGCATTTAAAGGAACACACACAGAAATATTGTGTTTTTGCTCAAAACCAAATAGGGGCAAATCTGACAAGCTATAAATGATCTGTGGGGTATTTTGAGCTGAAACTTAACAGACACATTCTGGGGACACCAGAGACTTATTACATCAGCTCCTGTCTGCCTCACTGCTGAATTGTTTGAGTCTGTTGCTCCGTATAGCTTTGTTTTGAATCTATTTATTGTCATTGTTTGCTGTCTACTTTATCTTCACTATATATCTGATATTGTCTTATATTGCCTATCACATTAATCTGACATCGCTAGTTTTTAATCTTTTAATCTAAATCACCATCACAACGCGTTAGCATTACGCTAGTTTGTGTTATCCGTTCCCACCGTCATTTCTGTCGCGCTCTCCTTTTTCTACAAGTTCATCAAACAACTGGTAAGTCGGATCGGTCTACGAACACGGTAAGTTATGTCATCTTCTCCTTTCATTGTTACTTGCACTGCCTGTCACATGCATAGTTTAGCTTTTTCTGTCAGCGATGAGGCATTCACATGTCATAAATGTAGGGAAGTAGTCAGGCTGACAGAGAAAATCTCAGAATTAGAGACACGCATCCAAACTTTAATTGAGGATAGTAAGAATGCAAGGGCTTCAGATACTGTTTTGGATGCGACTAGCTTAGCGAACTCCGTACATTGTTCGGTTCCGGCTGTAGAGCCCGTGCAGCAGGGCAACTTTGTGACTGTGAGGCGGCCTAGTCGTGTGAAAAAACACCACTCTTCCGTTCCGATTAGAACATCAAACAGGTTCTCCCCACTCAGTGACGCACCCACTGAGAATCCTGTTGAAAGTGCCCTAGTTATTGGCGATTCTATTACACGGAACGTGAAAATAGAGACACCAGCCACCATAGTCACATGTTTGCCGGGAGCCAGAGCGCCTGACATCAAAGCAAATTTAAAAGTGCTGGCTAATGCTAATCGTAAATACTCTAAGATTGTTATTCACGTCGGCGCTAATGATGTTCGACTTCGCCAGTCGGAGATCACCAAAATTAACATTAAAGAGGTGTGTGAAACCGCACGTATGATGTCAGACACTGTAATTTTTTCTGGACCCCTTCCTGCTCGTAGGAGTGATGAGATAATTAGCAGACTTTCATCACTCAATGGCTGGCTGTCTAAGTGGTGTCCACAGAATAATATAGGTTTCATAGACAATTGGAAAAGTTTTTGGGGCAGACCTGACCTGTTGAAAAGAGATGGTATTCATCCCTCCTGGGGTGGTGCCGCTCTTCTCTCTAGTAATATGGCACATAGTCTTAGAGCTCAACCTTGACTAACTGGGGCCCAGGTCAGGAAGCAGACAGACTGGCTAAACCGACCGTCTGCTAGCTGTCTCACGTCACAGAATTCAGATAAATCCCAACACATAGAGACTATTTCACCTAGATATCATCACATAGAGACTGTGTCTGTACCCCGAACTAATAAATACAGAAAACTTCCAAACCAATTTACGGGTGATAATTTAATTGATGTTCAACAAGTAGTAAACAGAGATTATAAAGATAAACAAATGATAAAGCTTGGGTTGCTGAATATTCGATCCCTTTCTTCAAAAGCACTTATAGTAAATGATATTATCACAGAAAATAATCTAGATGTGCTGTGTTTGACAGAAACCTGGCTAAAACCAGACGATTACATTACTTTAAATGAGTCTAGCCCTCAAGGTTACTATTATCGACACGAACCTCGTCAGAAAGGTAAAGGGGGAGGTGTTGCTGTAATCTATAGTAATATCTTCAGTATTACTCAAAAGTCTTTCAAATATATCTCGTTTGAAGTGATGGTGCTCTATGTAACGTTATATAATGTAAGTGACAAATCTCATTTGAAATTTGTGTTGGCTACTGTATACAGGCCACCAGGGCACCATACAGACTTTATCAAAGAATTTGCTGATTTTCTCTCGGAGTTAGTACTAGCTGTGGATAAAGTCCTTATTGTTGGTGATTTTAATATACATGTAGATAATGAAAAAGACGCTTTGGGATTGGCATTAACAGATATTTTAAGCTCTATTGGAGTTAGACAACACGTGTCAGGACCAACTCATTGTCGTAATCATACTCTAGATCTAATATTGTCACATGGAATCGATATTGATGCCGTTGAAATTCTGCAGCAGAGCGATGACGTCTCAGATCATTATCTAGTCTCATGCGTGCTACATTTAACCAAGGCTGCAAAACCGCCTGTCTGCCATAAATATGTTAGAACCATCACTTCCACCACTAAAAACTGCTTTATAAATAATCTTCCTGATCAGTTTCATCAACTTAGCAAACCAGACAGCTTAGAAGAACTCGATGTTGCAACAGAAACTATTGACGCTCTCTTTTCCAACACTCTAGACTCTGTTGCTCCTTTGCGCTTAAAAAAGATTAAGGATATTAGTCCAACGCCATGGTATAACGAGCACACTCGGGCCCTTAAGAGAGCAGCAAGAAAAATGGAGCGCAGCTGGAAGAATTCAAAACTAGAAGTTTTTCGGATTTCATGGAGAGAGAAAATGATGGAGTACAGAAAGGCCATAAAAACTGCTAGATCTGCTTATTTTTCAAATCTTTTAGAAGACAATAAACACAACCCTAAGTATTTATTTAATACAGTGGCTAAATTAACGAGAAATACAGCCTCAACTTCTGATGTTTCCAAACAGCACAGCAGTAATGACTTTATGAACTTCTTTACTTGCAAGATTGACAACATTAGAGAGAAAATTATAGCCATGCAACTGTCTACTACAGTATCACATCAGACAGTGGATTGTAGTATCCCTGAGGAAAAATTCCATTCATTCGCTGTTATAGGAAAGGAAGAATTGTCTAAACTTATTAAATCATCAAAATCAACAACATGTATGTTAGACCCTATACCGACTAAGCTATTGAAAGAGATGCTTCCAGAGGTCATAGATCCTCTTCTTAAGATCATTAATTCATCTTTATTACTAGGTTACGTACCGAAAAATTTTAAGCAGGCTATTATCAAACCTCTTATTAAAAAACCACAACTTGATCCTGGTGAATTAGTCAATTACAGACCGATTTCCAATCTACCTTTTCTGTCAAAAATACTAGAAAAGGCAGTATCATCTCAACTTAGTTCCTACTTGGAAAGAAATGGTATCTGTGAGGATTTCCAGTCAGGATTTAGACCGTACCATAGTACTGAGACTGCTCTCATTAGAGTTACAAATGATTTGCTCTTATCATCAGATCGTGGTTGTATCTCTCTATTAGTGTTACTAGACCTCAGTGCCGCTTTTGACACTATCGACCACAATATTCTTTTGAATAGACTAGAAAATTATGCTGGAATTAGTGGAAATGCATTGGCATGGTTCAAATCATACTTATCTGACCGTTATCAGTTTGTAGTAGTAAACGAAGAGATGTCATTCCGATCACAAGTTAAACATGGAGTACCACAAGGCTCAGTTCTAGGACCGTTGCTTTTCACTCTGTACATGCTACCCTTGGGAGATGTCATTAGGAAGCATGGCATTAGCTTTCACTGTTACGCTGATGATACTCAGCTCTATATTTCCTCGCGCCCTGACGAAACCGACCAATTCTCAAAATTAACAGAATGCGTAGCTGATATAAAAAATTGGATGACTAGTAATTTCCTACTACTAAATTCAGAAAAAACAGAGATTCTAATTATTGGACCAAAAACTTCTGCACGTAATAACCTAGAATACTGTCTAACACTTGATGGCTGCTCTGTTAAGTCGTCTTCGTCAGTTAGGAACCTGGGTGTGCTCTTTGATACCAATCTTTCATTTGAATGCCACATTTCTAGCATATGTAAAACCGCATTCTTCCATCTTAAAAATATATCTAAATTGCGACATATGCTCTCAATGACAAATGCGGAACAGCTAGTTCATGCGTTTATGACCTCGAGACTAGATTACTGTAATGCTCTACTGGGTGGTTGCCCTGCTCGCGTGATAAACAAATTACAGCTGGTCCAAAACGCAGCTGCTAGAGTCCTTACTAGAACCAGGAAGTATGAACATATTAGTCCGGTTCTGTCAAAACTGCACTGGCTCCCTATTAAACATCGTATAGATTTTAAAATCTTGCTAATTACTTACAAAGCACTAAATGGCTTAGCTCCCCAGTACCTGAGTGAGCTTTTAATGGATTATAGTCCTTCGCGTCTATTACGATCTCAGAATTCTGGCCAGTTGTTAATACCTAGAATATCAAAATCAACCGCGGGCGGTAGATCCTTTTCCTATTTGGCACCTAAACTCTGGAACAATCTTCCTAGCATTGTTCGGGAAGCAGACACACTTTGTCAGTTTAAATCTAGACTAAAAACGCATCTATTTAACCTGGCATACACATGACGCACTATAAACTCTTGTCCTCATATCCGTTAAAGGATTGTTAGGCTGCATAGATCAGGTCAGTCGGAACCGGGAACACTTCCTATAACACCAGATGTACTCGTTACATCAGAAGAAGAATGGCGTCTACGCTAATTTTTTGTCTCTCTGCTTATCCCGAGGTTTACCAATTAACATGATTGGCTGGATCCGGGCTGTGTCCGGGTCGGACGGGGAACCTGTGCCTGTGTGCGGCAGCAGTGTGGCCCTGTGGTGTCGGCGGAGACCGTGTGAACGAGCTCATCCTTTGTGAAGACCTTACCGACTCATCAGCCAGCGGCACATATCCCAACAAACCGTCCCATATCGGCGTGATCAAAAAGATCTTAAATTAGATGGAACTAGATTAAATATTTTGACTGTTGCGATTCCAAATCAGTTTAATGACCTGTAACTCTGCCTGAGTATCCGACAAGTGTTCACTGTTGGCCAGAGGAGAACTGGCCCCCCAACTAAGCCTGGTTTCTCCCAAGGTTTTTTTCTCCATTTGTTGGAGTTTTGGTTCCTTGCCGCTGTTGCCTTTGGCTTGCTTAAGTTGGGGACACTTGCTTGATATTCAGCAGTGTTTTTGATATGCCTGCATTGGCGCCGTTGTATGCGAACTGATCTGAGCCGGACGATTACGTCACTGTTTTCTCCAGTGCTGCTATACCTAAATTACCTAGACTAATAACTATTGATCTTTGCAACGGAATGAATCAATAATATATAGAATAAGCTGCACAATGACACCATTTTCTTATTAATGTAAAGCTGCTTTGCCACAATTTGCATTGTAAAAAGCGCTATATAAATAAAGATGACTTGACTTGACTTGACATCATGTGAAAAGTGACATAATAGCACTCCCTTTAAATATCTGAAACATGTCAACAAGGCATCTTGCTTTATTAAAATTAATTATGAATTTCTTAAATAACCAAATTTGGTAACGATTTATTTTCATATTTCATTTATGGTCCCTTTTAAACAATCTGTGGACTATAAGTAATGTTGACACTACATGTCAACTAACTCTCATTAGAGTATTAGTAGACTGTCTAATATCTGCTAACACTTTATTGTGACAGATATTCTACTGACTAAAAGTAACTTTGCAACTACATGTGAACTTATTCTTCTAACCCTAACGCTACCCGTAACACAGCGTTACTTGTAGTCAAGAGAAAGTCTAAAGGGAACCATCAAAATGAAGTGTAACCCCAAACTTTAGCAACATCAGGACAGCTAAAATATGATAACAGTGCACTGGAAGAAAGAAGATCCTCCAGGCTTGATTCAGTGGATTCACAGACAGGTTTATACAATAATAATGACTGCATGGAAAAATAGTACTCTATGTATAACTAAGACAAGATACACTATGATGACAAATGTATATGTGTCACATAGTCCTGTTTAAGTTTTCCACGTGTTCACTGTTTTGGTTTTGTTCCCGCCACTCTGTCATCATTGTCATCAGCTGTTGTCAATCAGTCATTCCCTGCACCTGTTCCCAGTCATTTGTTACTATATTTAGTCCCTGTGTTTCCTCCACTGCTTGTCGGTTCTCGTTTATGTTAGTGTCTATGTACCTGATCTCGTCATTTGTATTAAAACCTGTTTATTGTTACTCTACGTTTGGATGTTTCCCCGTCTTCTTCCTACCGTCTACACGGCAAACGTGACAATATGAAAGGCTGATAAAGTTGGATATTAATGCAACCTGTTATGTCTTGCACAAATGTTCATTTCACAAAGAATGAATTGATGACATTTAATGACTAAATTTACTCAATTTATTATTAAATTTAACAAATCATTAATTAATTAATTATTGGATTAAAGTTATCTAAAACAACACTAAAAAAGTAAAGTAACTATAGTTAAATAACATAATTGCAGATCTTATGAGGAACAAATGCTGGACAGTTTTCCAGTCCGGTGAAGATAAAGGACAGGCTGAACAAAACCAGCCAACACATAACAAACCAAACCAGGGAACCAATAAATGTGAATATTCTGTTGTGTCACAATGATATAGAATCCTGTGATAGTATAAGGGACATATATAAAAGCCATGCTGACAGTAGTTATGAGAATGAGATGAAAAGCTCTTCTCTTCATGTGGTTTTCCTCCTCTCTCCCTCTCCCTCTCTCTCCTGGTCCTGACTGCTTCAGAGCTCTGAGAACAGCCACAAGACAAAACAACTGGATGCAGAAGAAGAGGAGGAACTGTGTTGAGAACAACCATATGTATATATAATTGTTTTTTGAGATTACAATAAATAAACTATAGAAAGAGGAGCTAAGAATATATATGCAGACCACAGCGCAGCAGATCACTCTATATCTGAGAGGTTTGTACTTCAGAAAGGTTACAGGATGAACCACTGCCAGGTAACGCTCAACACAGATCAGACACTGAAACAGAGGACGGCCGGTGAGAATTAGTCCTTCTAGAAAATCCGGTAAAAATGAGAGACTTGAAAAGTACAATGCCAGTATAGAGACCAAACAATACAGACAGTTACCAAGCTCACACACAGACAGATTGAGATGGAAAAACTCTGATGCAACTCCACTTCCTGATCCTGTGATGATGAGCCATATAACATAGATGTTTGTGGGAACACCAAACAGGACATTTATGGCGTGTATACAGGTTTCCACAAAGTCCATTGGCCCAAAGAAATGAGTTGTGGAGTTTGCAGATATTTCAGGTGTGATGAAGTTCACCGTAGAGTCATTCATCTCCTCTGTGTTTGTTCTCTTAGTTCAGCAGCTCAGTCATACTGTATATAATATTGCAACTGTGATCTTTTGAACTGTAAATGAACCAATTAATTCAGACTGAGTCAATAAGGTAAACATAATATTTAAATACATTCATCCAGTATTAATCATAATACAATTACTTTGTAATACAAAGTTCTTGCTTTACACTCAAACAACCAGTACATCTTTTTTAAACAACTTCAAAATGTGGTTGTGCAGGTGCTGGTCATATAATTAGAATATCATCAAAAAGTTGATTTATTTCACTAATTCCATTCAAAAAGTGAAAGTTACACACAGACTGATATATTTCAAATGTTTATTTCTTTTAATTTTGATTATTATAACTGACAACTAAGGAAAATCCCAAATTCAGTATGTGACCAACTGAAAAGTATGAACATGAACAGTATGAGCATGTACAGCTCTCAATACTTAGAAGGGCCTTCAGCTCTTCTGCATTGTTGGGTCTGGCATATCGCATCTTCCTCTTCACAATACCCCATAGATTTTAGAGTTTGCTGGCCAATTAAGAACAGGGATACCATAGTCCTTAAACCAGGTTTGGCACTGTGTGCAGGTGCCAAGTCCTGTTGGAAAATGAAATCTGCATAAAGTTGGTCAGCAGCAGGAAGCATGAAGTGCTCTAAAACTTCCTGGTATACGGCTGCGTTGACCTTGGACCTCAGAAAACACAGTGGACCAACACCAGCAGATGACATGGCACCTCAAACCATCACTGACTGTGGAAACTTTACACTGGACCTCAAGCAACGTGGATTGTGTGCCTCTCCTCTCTTCCTCCAGACTCTGGGACCTTGATTTCCAAAGAAAATGCAAAATTTACTTTCATCAGAGAACATAACTTTGGACCACTCAGCAGCAGTCCAGTCCTTTTTGTCTTTAGCCCAGGCGAGACGCTTCTGACGCTGTCCGTTGTTTAAGAGTGGCTTGACACAAGGAATGCGACAGCTGAAACCCATGTCTTGTATACGTCTGTGCGTAGTGGTTCTTGAAGCACTGACTCCAGCTACAGTCTACTCTGTGAATCTCCCCCCACATTTTTGAATGGGTTTTGTTTCACAATCATCTCCAGGGTGCGGTTATCCCTATTGCTTGTATACTTTTTTTCTACCACATCTTTTCCTTTCCTTCGCCTCTCTCTTAATGTGCTTGAACACAGAGCTCTGTGAATAGCCAGCCTCTTTTGCAATGACCTTTTGTGTCTTGCCCTCCTTGTACAAGATGTCAATGGTCGTCTTTTGGACAACTGTCAAGTCAGCAGTCTTCCCCATGATTGTGTAGCCTACAGAACTAGACTGAGAGACCATTTAGATGACTTTGCAGGTGTTTTGAGTTAATTAGCTGATTAGAGTGTGGCACCAGGTGTCTTCAATATTGAACCTTTTCACAATATTCTAATTTACTGAGATATTGAATTTGGGATTTTCCTTAGTTGTCAGTTATAATAATCAAAATTAAAAGATATAAATGTTTGAAATATATCAGTCTGTGTGTAATGAATGAATATAATATACAAGTTTCACTTTTTGAATGGAATTAGTGAAATAAATCAACGTTTTGATGATATTCTAATTATATGACCAGCACCTGTATATATTCAGTAGAAATTATGCTTAGCCTAAATTAAGCATGTCATTTTTGTTTTTCAATACGTTTCCGTTAATTAATTTATTTCTTTTTAGAAAATAGCTCAGTCCAACTTTACCAATTTTAAAGCATGAAATGCATCCCAAAACATTTTCACATCAACACAATTACACTCTTGGTTGATAGTGCTGAGTTTAAAATAAGAAATCAAAAAGTTTTTATCACCTGAAGAGTGAATGTCCAGTCTCTCGGAGTGTTTATATACTTCTGTGCTGTGTTTTGTTGCATGAAGAATATATGACCTTGTTTCCATCTGCTATACGTCACATAGAACACAAGATATGCAAATTTTTAGACTGAACGTTTAAGGTTTATTTGATAAAGAAAGAAAATTGTTATGACAGAATGTCAAGTGCAAAATTATTACTATTTTCCAACCTTCAAAAAGGTGATACTGCATCACTGCTGAATTTTTTCTGGATAAACAACAGACTGCTAGCAGCAATTTTAGCCTGATGTTATTAGTATTCTTACTTTACTTTGCATTGAGGAAAAAAATATTTGAAAGAATTTGAACAAAGAAAATTGTGAATTTAAAATCAGTTAATAAATTCAGTTAAGACTTTAGTTTCTGTGGTGGAAATGTGAGGTTTGTGAGGAGCTATGTTATAATCCATATTCTCAGTTCAGCATGCCTACTTGTGTCTTATTTTAATTTCGTCAGACTCGACTGACATCCAGTAATTTACATTTAAATTGTGCTCCAAGACACATTTTTACACAATGTTAACCAACTAAACCTTCACTTCAAAACTGAGGCTAAGCCTTTTTTTTCATACAATTAATCTTCAATCCGGTAGAAGAAAGTTTCACCTCAACATTAAATATTCAGTCTTCTCAAACAGACTTTGTAGATTTGAAATTGGCCAGCACAGGTGCCGCTGATTGAACACCTGACATGCAAATTTTTAGACAGAGCAATTTGTTTGTTTGTTTTTTCTGTGGGGAAAAAAAGGTTCTCTGGGGTATGAATGTCAAGTTTAATGCAATAATCTTTGTGGGCAATCCTCAATATGGAAAAGGTGTATCTGGGGACAGAGACTTATATTACATGTTGTGAAATGGTGCATAATAGGTGCCCTTTAAAGATCTCAAATATATCAACAGGGCATATTGCTTTATTAATATTAATTATGAATTTCTTAAATAACCATACTTGGAAACACTTTATTTTATTTTATTTCATTTTAATTTAGGCTGAGAGCGACATGCAATGGGTTAATGACTTGAACCATTACTTCAACCGGTTTGACCAGTTATCCCCTGCTCCCCCCACGCAGCTGCTCCACACCTCGTCTGTCCCAAGAACTCACCCACCCCCTCAGCCCACACCTGACCTTCACATCGGCCCAAGTGAGGAAAGAGCTGAGAAGGATCAAAGCACAAAAGGCAGCTGGACCAGACGGCATTTGCTCCAGGCTGCTGAGATCCTGTGCAGATGAGCTGTGTGGGATCACTGGGCATGTCTTTAACCTGAGCCTCAAGTTGAGGGTGGTACCACAGATATGGAAGACCTCCTGCGTAGTACCAGTGCCCAAGACACCGCACGCTAGAGATCTCAGCAGCTTCAGGCCAGTGGGTCTCACATCACATCTGATGAAGACACTGGAGAGACTGGTCCTGTGCCAACTCCGCTCTGAGGTGAGCTCAGCGATGGACCCGCTGCAGTTCGCCTACCGACCTGGGATCGGAGTGGAGGATGCTGTGATCTTCCTGCTACATCGTGCTCTAAATAACCTGGAGAAGCCCGGCAGCTCTGTGAGGATTCTGTTCTTTGACTTCTCCAGCGCATTCAACACCATTCAGCCGGTGCTTTTGAGAGGCAAGCTCGAGCAGGCTGGAGTGGACTTACATCTGGCTGAGTGGATCCTGGACTACCTGACAAACAGACCCCAGTTTGTGAGAGCCCGAGACTGTGTGTCTGACCTCCTGACCTGCAGTGTGGGCGCCCCCCAGGGCACGGTGCTCGCGTCATTCCTCTTCATCCTCTACACTGCAGATTTCAGACACAACACTGACGGCTGTGTCCTGCTAAAGTTCTCTGACGACTCCGCTGTCGTTGGCTTGATCAGCAATGACGATGACACGGAATATAGGAAACTGACGTGGGACTTCGTAGACGGGTGTCAGCCAAACCACCTCCTTATCAACGCAAGGAAGACCAAGGAGATGGTGGTGGATTTCCGCAGACACCGGCCTGCTCCCTCACCGGCGAACATCCAGGGTAAGGACATTGAGAGAGTGGACTCTTATAATTACTTGGGTGTTCACCTGAACCACAAACTGGACTGGACTCTCAACACAGATGCATTGTACAGGAAGGGTCAGAGCAGGGTCTACCTCCTGAGGAGACTTTGATCTTTTGGAGTGCAGAGGGCGCTCCTGAAGACTTTCTATGACTCTGTGGTGGCATCAGCCATCCTGTACGGTGTGGTCTGCTGAAGCAGTAGCATCACTGAGAGGGAGAGGAAGAAGTTGGACAAGATCACCAGGAAGTCCAGCTCTGTCCTAGGCTGTCCTCTGGATTCTGTGTGGGAGGTTGGTGACAGAAGGGTTCTAGCAAAACTGTCATCTATGCTGGACCATGAGTCTCACCCCCTGCAGGACACACTGTCAGCTCTGCGGAGCAGCTTCAGTGACAGATTGCTCCACCCTCGGTGTGTGAAGGAGAGATTCTGCAGGTCTTTTCTTCCTGCTGCAGTCAGACTGTACAATAAACAATAAGCACTACTAAACTATAACTTTTTTTCACTTTTGCAACATTTTGCACAGATATTGAGCCATTTCACTGTACAATTTACAATTTTCCAACGTGCAATATTTCTTTTGTGTATTTTGTAGATTTATTTAGTTTTCTGTTTTTATATTAGTGTGTACTACTTTTTACCATGTACCCCTGCTGTTGCTAAATGCAATTTCCCCACTGCGGGACAAATAAAGGTTTTACTTACTTACTTACTTACTTACTTACTTAATATTTTATTTATGTTCCCTTTTAAATGTTCTGTGCACTATAATTAAAGTTGTAACCACATGTCTCTTAACTCTCATTAGAGTATTAGTAGACTGTCTAATATCTGCTAACACTTTATTGTGACAGATATTCTACTGACTAAAAGTAACTTTGCAACTACATGTGAACTTATTCTTCTAACCCTAACGCTACCCGTAACACAGCGTTACTTGTAGTCAAGAGAAAGTCTAAAGGGAACCATCAAAATGAAGTGTAACCCCAAACTTTAGCAACATCAGGACAGCTAAAATATGATAACAGTGCACTGGAAGAAAGAAGATCCTCCAGGCTTGATTCAGTGGATTCACAGACAGGTTTATACAATAATAATGACTACATGGAAAAATAGTACTCTATGTATAACTGAGACAGGATACACTATGATGACAAATGTATATGAAAGGCTGATAAAGTTGGATATTAATGCAACCTGTTATGTCTTGCACAAATGTTCATTCCACAAAGAATGAATTGATGACATTTATTGACTAAATTTACTAATTTAATATTAAATTGAACAAATCATTGATTAATTATTGGAAAAAGTTATCTAAAACAACATTAAGAAAGTAAAGTAACTAGTTAAATAACATAATTGGAGATCTTTTATGAGGAACAGATGCTGGAGAGTTTTCCAGTCCGGTGAAGATAAAGAACAGGCTGAACAAAACCAGCCAACACATAACAAACCAAACCAGGGAGCCAATATATGCGATTATTCTGTTGTGTCACAATGATATAGAATCCTGTGATAGTATAAGGGACATATATAAAAGCCATGCTGACAGTAGTTATGAGAATGAGATGAAACGCTCTTCTCTTCATGTGGTTTTCCTCCTCTCTCTCTCTCCCTCTCTCTCCTGGTCCTGACTGCTTCAGAGCTCTGAGAACAGCCACCAGGAAAAACAACTGGATGGAGAGGAAGAGGAGGAACTGTGTTGAGAACAACCATACGTGTGTATGATTGTTTTTTGAGATTACAATAAATAAACTATAGAAACAGGAGCCAAGAATAATTATCCAGACCACAGCGCAGCAGATCACTCTATATCTGAGAGGTTTGAACTTCAGAAAGGTTACAGGATGAACCACTGCCAGGTAACGCTCAACACAGATCAGACACTGAAACAGAGGACGGCCGGTGAGAATTAGTCCTTCTAGAAAATCCATTAGAAATGAGAGACTTGAAAAGTACATTGTCAGCATAGAGACCAAACAATACAGACAGTTACCAAGCTCACACACAGACAGATTGAGATGGAAAAACTCTGATGCAACTCCACTTCCTGATCCTGTGATGATGAGCCATATAACATAGATGTTTGTGGGAACACCAAACAGGACATTAATGGCAAATATACAGGTTTCCACAAAGTCCATTGGCCCGAAGGAATGAGTTGTGGAGTTTGCAGATGTTTCAGGTGTGATGAAGTTCACCGTAGAGTCATTCATCTCCTCTGTGTTTGTTCTCTTAGTTCAGCAGCTCAGTCATACTGTATATAATAATGCAACTGTGATCTTTTGAACTGTAAATGAACCAGTTAATTCAGACTGAGTCAATAAGGTAAACATGATATTTAAATACATTCATCTAGTATTTATCATAATAGTCACTTTGTAATGCAAAGTTCCTACTTTACACTCAAACAACCAGTACATCATTATTAAACGACTTCAAAATGTGGTTGTATATATTCAGTAGAATTTATGCTTAGCCTATGACATTTTTTTTCAATACGTTTCCTTTCATTGATTTATTTCTGTTCAGAAAATAGCAGTACAACTTTACCAATTTTAAAGCATTAAATGCATCCCAAAACATTTTCGGATCAACACAATTACACTCTTGGTTGATAGTACTGAGGTTAAAATAAGAAATCAAAAAGTTTTTATCACCTGAAGAGTGAATGTCCAGTCTCTCTGGATGTTTATACACTTCTGTGCTGTGTTTTTGAGACAACAAGAATTTCATCTGCTACACGTCACATAAAACACAAGATATGCAAATTTTTAGACTGAACTTTTAAGGTATGACATAGAGAAAAGAATTTTCTGACAGCATGTCAAGTGTAAAGCAATCATTGGTTTGGCCAACTGGTTTGTTTTGAAGACAAAGCACTTAGCATACTGAACCTGCATGGGGTAAATATATAATTTTTCAATAAAGTTTATAGATTTATATGAATGCATAAGTAAAACTTTATATCTCAGATAATAATACCTTCCCAGCATGTCAACATCATATGTGACCATGCGCTTTATCAGCTGACTCTCAACTTCAATATTGAGGCTGAACAAATGTTGCAATCTTTTATTTTGACAGGCTAAAACATAGTCAATCTGCCAAAACAATCTTTATAAATCCAAAGACTTTCACAGGCAGAACAATTTACAACATGTTAATGTTTGCTATGTAAATGTGTTCTGTGCCAGTGAATACACTGATGATGTTTTTTTGTTTGTTTTGTTTTGTTTTCTGTGTGTGTGTGTGTGTGTGTGTGTGTGTGTAAATATTGGCTCTTTCATTGGGCTCTGGACAGTCCAAAAAAATACATGTGGATGCAGGGATTTAGATAGAACTAGATAAAAATGTTGTTTTATATTTGTTTGTTTGTTTGTTTTTGTTTTGTTTTTTTGCAATTCTTTGCAATTCAAAGCTTTTGCTTTGTTGAGTGTACAATGAAAAGGGGCTCTGACACATTAAAATGTTTAAAACAATTTACATTTACATTTACAGTTAATCATTTAGCAGACGCTTTTATCCAAAGCGACTTACAAGTGAGGAAAACAAACAAGCAATTCTTCATGAAGAGGCAAATAGACACAGGAAGTGCTCACAATTCAAGTTTCATACATTGCTCAGAGTAACATAAGCTAGAATAGGAGGGAAAAAAGTAGGAAAAAAAGGATGGGATCTTTTTTTTTTTTTTTAGGGATTAAGTGCTCAATAAAGAGATGACTTTTTAGCTGTCTCTTGAATATTGCCAGGGATTCTGCGTTCCTGATTTAAAACAATCTCATCAATCTCTGTGGCAACCCTCAATATGGAAAAGGTGACATGAAATAACTGATGAACAGTTTTATAGAAAAAAAATTACAAAATAGTTGCAACCGATTATGTGATGAACATGTTCTACTAAAAAAATGCTGAAATATTAAGTGACTAAATTTAGCATTAAATTAAATGATTCATGAATCAATTATTGAATTAAAGTTATCTAATACAACATAAATAAAGCGATTTGGTAAAATATCTCAATTGCTGATCTTATGAGGAACAGATGCTGGAGAGTTTTCCAGTCCGGTGAAGATAAAGAACAGGCTGAACAAAACCAGCCAACACATAACAAACCAAACCAGGGAGCCAATACTCGTCATAATTCTGTTGTGTCAGAACGATACAGAATCCTGTGATAGTAAAAGGGACATATGTAAAAGCCATACTGACAGTAGTTATGAGAATGATGTGAAACGCTCTTCTCTTCATGTGGTTTTCCTCCTCTCTCTCTCCCCCTCTCTCTTCTGGTCCTGGCTGCTTCAGAGCTCTGAGAACAGCCACAAGACAAAACAACTGGATGAAGATGAAGAGGAGGAACTGCAGTGAGAATAACCATGTTTGCACATGAAGGTTTTGTGATATTGCAATCAATAAACTATAGAAACAGTAGCCAAAAATAATTATCCAGGCCGCAGAGCTGCAGATCAGACACTGACACAGAGGATGACCGGTGAGAATTAGTCCTTGTAGAAACACCATTAAAAATGAGAAACTTGAAAAGTAAACTGTCAGTATAGAGAAAAAAAAAACACACAGTTGACAATCTCACAAACAGAGAGATTGAGGTTGAAGAACTCTGATGCAACTCCACTTCCTGTTCCTGTGATGATGAGCCAGATAACATAAGAGTGTACAGTCGTGGCCAAAAGTTTTGAGAATTACATAAACATTGGAAATTGGAAAAGTTGCTGCTTAAGTTTTTATAATAGCAATTTGCATATACTCCAGAATGTTATGAAGAGTGATCCGATGAATTGCATAGTCCTTCTTTGCCATGAAAATTAACTTAATCCCAAAAAAACCTTTCCACTGCATTTCATTGCTGTCATTAAAGGACCTGCTGAGATCATTTCAGTAATGGTCTTGTTAACTCAGGTGAGAATGTTGACGAGCACAAGGCTGGAGATCATTATGTCAGGCTGATTGGGTTAGAATGGCAGACTTGACATGTTAAAAGGAGGGTGATGCTTGAAATCATTGTTCTTCCATTGTTAACCATGGTGACCTGCAAAGAAACGCGTGCAGCCATCATTGCGTTGCATAAAAATGGCTTCACAGGCAAGGATATTGTGGCTACTAAGATTGCACCTAAATCAACAATTTATAGGATCATCAGCAACTTCAAGGAAAGAGGTTCAATTCTTGTAAAGAAGGCTTCAGGGCGTCCAAGAAAGTCTAGCAAGTGCCAGGATGGTCTCCTAAAGAGGATTCAGCTGCGGGATCGGAGTGCCACCAGTGCAGAGCTTGCTCAGGAATGGCAGCAGGCAGGTGTGAGCGCATCTGCACGCACAGTGAGGCCAAGACTTTTGGAAGATGGCCTGGTGTCAAGAAGGGCAGCAAAGAAGCCACTTCTCTCCAAAAAAAAAAACAACAGGGACAGATTGATCTTCTGCAGAAAGTATCGTGAATGGACTGCTGAGGACTGGGGCAAAGTCATATTCTCCGATGAAGCCCCTTTCCGATTGTTTGGGGCATCTGGAAAAAGGCTTGTCAGGAGAAGAAAAGGTGAGCGCTACCATCAGTCCTGTGTCATGCCAACAGTAAAGCATCCTGAGACCATTCATGTGTGGGGTTGCTTCTCATCCAAGGGAGTGGGCTCACTCACAATTCTGCTCAAAAACACAGCCATGAATAAAGAATGGTACCAAAACACCCTCCAACAGCAACTTCTTCCAACAATCCAACAACAGTTTGGTGAAGAACAATGCATTTTCCAGCACGATGGAGCACCGTGCCATAAGGCAAACGTGATAACTAAGTGGCTCGGGGACCAGAACGTTGAAATTTTGGGTCCATGGCCTGGAAACTCCCCAGATCTTAATCCCATTGAGAACTTGTGGTCAATCCTCAAGAGGCGGGAGGACAAACAAAAACCCACTAATTCTGACAAACTCCAAGAAGTGATTATGAAAGAATGGGTTGCTATCAGTCAGGATTTGGCCCAGAAGTTGATCGAGAGCATGCCCAGTCGAATTGCAGAGGTCCTGAAAAAGAACGACCAACACTGCAAATACTGACTCTTTGCATAAATGTCATGTAATTGTTGATAAAAGCCTTTGGAACGTATGAAGTGCTTGTAATTATATTTCAGTACATCACAGAAACAACTGAAACAAAGATCTAAAAGCAGTTCAGCAGCAAACTTTGTGAAAACTAATATTTATGTAATTCTCAAAACTTTTGGCCACGACTGTATAGGAAGACCAAACAGGAAATGTATGCCGGCTGCCAAGTCCATTAGCCCAAAAAACTGAGTTGTGGAGTTTGTAGATGTTTCAGGTGTGATGAAGTTCACTGTAGAGTTATTCATCTCCTCTGTGTTTGTCTTCTTAGTTCAGCAGCTCACAAACCAAAATGTACTGAGTTTTTTAATGTATATATATATTTATGGAGAACTGTGAATGAACCAGTTAATTCAGACTTAGTCAGTAAGGTAAACATAACATTTAAATTCATTTTGAAATATGAAATATTTACGCTTAGCCTAAATTTATGTAATTTTCTTTCATATATTTACTTTAAACTGTTTCATTTAAGTTTTTACTTCTTTTCAACAGCTACATAAAATATAAAATCAGTGTAAAATAGCTCGGTCCCTTTTTACTCAATTGCTAAAGCATTAAACACATCCCAAAACATTACTGAAATTACTGAATAAACAGTTACACTGTTGCTTTATATTACTGAGGCTAAAACAATTGATTCAAAAGGTTTATATTACCTGATGAATGAGCATCCAGTCTCTCTGGATGCTTAGACACTTCTGTGCTGTGTTTTGTTGCATGAAGAATATATGACTTTATTTCCATCTGCTATACGTCACAAAAAACACAAGATACACAAGATTTTTAGACTGAACTTTTAAGGTTCATATGATAAAGAAAAAAAATTGTTATGACAGGATGTCAACAGTGGCGGAGCCAGGATCTCTTCGTAGGGGAGGCCAGGCAGGGGTCAGCAACCAGTCTGGGGTGGCACCGAAATCTTCATTATTTCAACATAAAAATTAGTCTATAATGTACTGGACTTTCCCTACAACACAACTGAATACAGTTAATTTGTACTTAATGGTAGTTGAGATAAAGTTGAGATCATGAATTAGACCAATATCTCTTTTAAAAAAATAATTAAAAAAAAATATTCCTCACCTGCAGGCTTATTACATTTTTTCCTGATTGTTTACACACATTTTCTGAAAGCATGCCTCATACTCTCAGAGCTCTACACACAAATCAAAAAACACACACACAATGGATAAAACCCCTCAATTCTCCTCCAAAATGAAACTTTACATTCAAAACAATGTTCTTTCATCTCAAAATGGTATTTTGTTTTCAAATGACACAGACAAACCATCATATGAATAAACATTTATAAGAACCAGTTGAACACTGATGAGCTCTGTATGTAAAACACTTTGATGAATGGAAAACACTTCTCCATTCATCATAATGACTTTTGTCTTTATTTGGTTCAGTGTTACACTTACTACAGACAGTACATACATAAGTGTGCTGTAAAATATATATATATATATATATATATAAAAGAGATTTTATAGTCAGAACACACAAATACACGGTAACAAATATATTTTATTTTTCCAACAAAAACAATGTACAGTGTACATCCCAACCAACGCAAAGTTGCACACACAGTGGTCTACATACAAAACAACATAAGAATTTACTGTATACAGTTACAGTAAAAAAAAAAACTCATTAGAGATTACGGTCCTTGGCCTTCCTTGTCCTCGTCCTCCCCGTCCTCCTCCTCTTTCGCTCACTCCTCTGGCTCTGCCTCTGTTTCCATTGTTGGCATCCATTTCTCCAAAACAGAAGAGCTCACCTGTTTGCTAATTGTAAAAATGTGTGACAGGTGTTTGCCCATGTGATGGTCAGTGTGAATATTTGAATGGCAGTGTGTTCCTTGTGAAAACAAGATTTTTCTGCCCGAAAATTGTGCCAAATGCAGAGAATTGTGTGTAGTGTTTTGAAAAAAGTGTGTTTTAGAACTGCAATGTGAGTGTAAAGCAGGAATTGTGCATGTAGTTTAGCAGAATTGGTTCAGGGGGTTGGTGCATGAGTTACATGTTGTGGTCATTGTGTCTCACGTACCAATATTTGTGTGTAAACAATTGAGAAAAACTGTAATAAAGGGGCCCACACTATAGCTAAATTTCAACTTGTTCAGTCAGCTTGTTGTGGTTCTCAAAACCCCCAATAGCTTATTCTCCATTGTTGGATCTTCATGGATGAGACATGCAGATAACTACATACTGTAGTTCAAAGATTATCAATGAATTTTATGCATAATCAATGAACTCTTCAACAATTCTGAGTTTATCTGTTTCTAAAACTACTCAAGCAAACCCTAAAGACCGGTTTCACAGACAGGGTTTAGATTAAGCCAGGATTAGGCCTAACTTCAATGAGGACATTTAAGTAGCTTTTATAAACATGCCTTAGAAAAATACAGTACTGGTGAGCATCTTGAGACAAAGGGCGGAAGTCAACAGCCAGAATATAAAATTAATTATTTTGCATTTAAATGTGATACTTTTTTTTTTTTATCTAATGCACAAATGTTCATTCGACAAATAATGAATTGATGACATTTATTGACTAAATTTACTTAATTTAATATTAAATTTAACAAATCATTGATGAATTATTGGATAAAGTTATCAAAAACAACATTAAGAAAGTAAAGTAACTGGTTAAATAACATAATTGCAGATGCCGGAGAGTTTTCCAGTCCGGTGAAGATAAAGAACAGGCTGAACAAAACCAGCCAACACATAACAAACCAAACCAGGGAGCCAATATATGTGAATATTCTGTTGTGTCACAATGATATAGAATCCTGTGATAGTAAAAGGGACATATATAAAAGCCATACTGACAGTAGTTATGAGAATGAGATGAAAAGCTCTTCTCTTCATGTGGTTTTCCTCCTCTCTCTCTTTCCCTCTCTCTCCTGGTCCTGACTGCTTCAGAGCTCTGAGAACAGCCACACAGCAGAACAACTGGGTGAAGAGGAAGAGGAGGAACTGTGTTGAGAACAACCATACGTGTGTATGATTGTTTTTTGAGATTACAATAAATAAACTATAGACACAGGAGCCAAGAATATATATCCAGGCCACAGTGCAGCAGATCACTCTATATCTGAGAGGTTTGAACTTCAGAAAGGTTACAGGATGAACCACTGCCAGGTAACGCTCAACACAGATCAGACACTGAAACAGAGGACGGCCGGTGAGAATTAGTCCTTCTAGAAAATCCGGTGAAAATGAGAGACTTGAAAAGTACAATGTCATCATAGAGAAGAAACAATACAGACAGTTACCAAGCTCACACACAGACAGATTGAGATGGAAAAACTCTGATGCAACTCCACTTCCTGTTCCTGTGGCGATGAGCCATATAACATAGATGTTTGTGGGCACACCAAACAGGACATTTATGACGTATATACAGGTTTCCACAAAGTCCAGTGGCCCAAAGGATTGAGTTGTGGAGTTTGCAGATGTTTCAGGTGTGATGAAGTTCACCGTAGAGTCATTCATCTCCTCTGTGTTTGTTCTCTTAGTTCAGCAGCTCAGTCATAGTGTATATAATATTGCAACTGTGATCTTTTGAACTGTAAATGAACCAGTTAATTCAGACTGAGTCAATAAGGTAAACATGACATTTAAATACATTCATCCAGAATTAATCATAATAGTTACTTTGTAATGCAAAGTTCCTACTTTACACTCAAACAACCAGTACATCATTATTAAACGACTTCAAAATGTGGTTGTATATATTCAGTAGAATTTATACTTAGTCTAAATTAATTATGTAATTTTATTCAATACTTCAATAATTGATTTATTTCTGTTCAGAAAATAGCTCAGTCCAACTTTACCCATTTTAAAGCATTAAATGCATCCCGAAACATTTTCGGATCAACAAAATGACACATTTGATTGATAGTACTGAGGTTAAAATAAGAAATCAAAAAGTTTCTATCACCTGAAGAGTGAATGTCCAGTCTCTCTGGATGTTTATACACTTCTGTGCTGTGTTTTGTTGCATGAAGAATATATGACCTTGTTTCCATCTGCTATACGTCACATAAAATACAAGATATGCAAATTTTTAGACTGAACTTATAAGGTTTATATGACAAAGAAAAAAAATTGTTATGACTGGATTTGCAACCTTCAATATGGAAAAGGTGACACTGTGTCACTGCTGAAATTTTCTGGATAAACAACAGACTGCTAGCAACCATTTTAGCCTGATTTTATTAGTATTCTTAGTTTACTTTGATTTGAGAAAAAAAATGTTTATTTGAAAGAATTTAAACAAAGAAAATTGTGAATTTAGAATCAGTTAATAAAATCAGCTAAGACTTTAGTTTCTGTGGTGGAAATGTGAGGTTTGTGAGGAGCTATGTTATAATATATATTCTCAGTTCAGCATGCCTACTTGTGTCTTATTTTAATTTCGTCAGACTCGACTGACATCCAGTAATTTACATTTAATTTGTGCACCAAGACACATTTTTACACAATGTTAACCAACATTAACCTTCAAAACTGAGGCTAACCCTTTGGTTTTTCTCATACAGTTAATCTTCCATTTGGTAGAAGAACGTTTCACCTCAACATTGAATATTCAGTCTTCTCAAAAAGACTGTATACATTTGAAATTGGTCAGCAAAGGTGCCGCTCATTGAACACCTGACATGCAAATTTTTAGACAGAGCAATTTGTTTGTTTGTTTTTTCTGTGCTGGAAAAAAAAGGTTCTCTATCAAAAGCTACAATCGAGCTGCGCTTTGTTCAGCGCTATGGGAACGTCTTTAGTCATGACCAGCTGTGAATATTTGTATAAATCGTCAATGAAATTGACATATATTTAATGATGTTTTATTAACAAAATTCGGGAGGAACACGTTCAAATGATCTAACTAATCATCACATCACTCCAACCAGCTGTCATTAATCAGCAATCAACATGCCTACCCAATCAGCATGAGCAGAAACCTATATATATCAATGCAGTCGACTCACCTATGCTTTTGGACAGTTTCAGCTTTTGGCCCAGCCTAACATGTCCGAAATCAAGATCTTCCCGTCCGTCGAAAATATTTCATCCTCGAGAAATCGTTGCCACAATCCTCTGGCCCAGGAGCGATTATCTTCTACCCAGCACCAACTATCTCGCGGGCGTCAGCCCAAACAAATGAGTCCCAGCACAACGAGATCTACACGCGCCACCACGGGCGAAACATCGCGATCTCCATCCCCATATTTCTCTGCTTCGGCATATTCAATCATTCCTGCCATAGAGAAACGGACAATAATGCCCGCCGAGCACCAAGCTCGCGTCTGGGGCAATACCGCCCTCTCTCCGCGATTGAACGAGCTTTCCTCCAGCGTCAGGCCGCCGCAGCAGGCCCGCTGCAAGCCGAGTCTCTCACCGCCAGCTCAAACCAGTAACGGCTCAGCTCAAATACTTCTGGTTTTCTGCCCCTGATCGCATCGCGTTCAGACGCTAAATAACGGGCACAGTTATGGTATCTGGATATTCCATATTGATAAAGGAAATTCACGTTTTATACTATTTCTATACAAATGATTTGCTGTTCTAACAAACGCGCTGAGGCTCGCAAGTCACGCGCAGTTAAATTGCCTACACAGAATCAACACTGTCCTGCGATTTATCAACATTAATTATGACCGAAGTCATATAGCGCATATGTTTTTCTGTTAAATGATCTAAACCCACAGCTTCATCATTGGGAAAGAGACGCTGCACAGACTGGTAGGACAAATTCATAAAAATGTTTGTGCTTACCGAATACAGTAGGAAGTGTTTCTTTTAAGTAACTGTGTTGTGATCCTTTAGTGATTGTTGAACACGTTTGAATAAATTGAAGGCGCACATTTTATTATTCAAGCTTTCAACTTTACCATAAGTCTCTTTTGAACTTGATTAATGTGCATGTGCCACGCAAACCAGCGCAGATAAGGAGCAAACGATCACAAATCAGACTGTACTCTGCTGTTTGACGATCATCCAATATCAACCAATGATTACAGTATCAAACTACGTCAGAGGTGAATATGCGCAGCATGTTTTAGGCTTCTCATCATGTAAGCGTGTTATCACTTTCATAAAACCTATGGAAAAATAAGAATATTACAAACATCTAATAATCAGCCCATGTGGATTCCAGTTGCCTAGGTTAAAACCATGGGTCCAGCCAAATCCAGTGAATTCAGGGCATTAACTTGGATTATTCACTTACAGAGCTTACTGCACAAGGGAAATCGAAAGGATTTTTCTGGTCTGGTCCGCTTTCCTAGACGGTCTAATTTTCCTACAAATGTGAACTACTGTCTTTGCTTGACCACTTAAACTTCATGATTAATGCTAAACCTGCAAGGCCGCCTTTTCATCTCATATCTCCTCTTCTGAGTCTTTGATTTGCGCCCCAGACTCCGCCGCCGCCCGGCCTCAATCCTCTCCTAGCTCCGCCGAGCTACAAACCGCAGTTTTTTCCTAACACTGCTCCCAGAGTTCCTATAATAGCCCCTACCAGCGTAGGCTATCCTTTCACGGTAAGTATTCCTCACGGTAAGTATGCCTCCGCCAGAGGCTCAGGCGCAGCTTCCCCAGTCTTTTCCTGTCACTTTCTCTAATTCTCTCCCCCGTCAGTGGCCTGCAGCTCCTCCGTCTAATTCTAGCGCGAGGCTGCCTCCGCTAGCAGCGCAGGCCCAGACGCCCACTATCTTCCCTCATAACCCTTGTTTCCCCCCCCTTTTCTTTCCCTCCCCAGGCACCAGGGGTCGACACAAGCGTGAGGTTGCCTCCGCATGTGAGTTTGGCCCCGGCCTCTTTTCCTGCTATGGCTTTCCCCCAAACAATATCTCCTTTCACCTTGTTTTCTGCTAAGCCAATGCCTACCCCGGGGAATGCAACAGCCCTGGAACAACCCCCTGTCACCAGCAGCATCCGAGCGCAGATCCTCACAGAAATTCAAGCAGCTGGCACCAGAGGCGGACCCATTTCCAACTCCAGTACCTCACTTTCCAGAGCTGATATTCCCATAAACCATCCACTGAAACCATTCCTTGATGCTTCTCTCAACACTATTCTCCAAGCCTTATCTCCGAGGACACTACAATCCTACCTAACTGCATGGAAGAGTTTTAAATCCTTTCACTCCACCTACAACCTGCCTTTTCCAGACTTTTCCCTTCTCACCATCACGTCATTCATTTCTCATCTCAACTGCACCAAGAACTTACAAGCTGGCTCCATCAAAGGAGCCAGATGCCATGTTCATTCTGGCCTTTTTCGGTTTCCTCAGATGCTCTGAACTCCCCATCACTTCTAGCTTCAATCCAAAAGTATAACGAATATATAATGATAACGAAACCATCTCATACTTCATAAAGAAAAGCAAGACGGACCAAACAAGGAAAGGCCATTTTATCTATATTTTCAATCTCCCATCTTCAATTCAACCATACCAAACCAAACCCTCTTAGCTTATATCCATTTCAGAAGCTCACAGGAACAAACTGCCATCCGGCCCACTTTTCACAGACGATTCCGAGCGCTCCGTCACTCGTTTCTGGTTCCAAAAACACCTCAAATCCATATTGATTCAATCTGGCATCCCAGCAGAGCACTTTTCCAGCCATTCATTTCGCATAGGTGCAGCAACCACAGCCGCCCAAAAAGGGCTTTCCCAGCAGCAGATCCAAGCACTCGGTCGCTGGTCATCAGAGGCTTTCAGAAGCTACATCCGATCAAATCGCAATCACATCAAAGAAGCCCAACGAACTCTCATCAGCTGAAACTCCTTAACACCATTTATACCAATACACACGCAGGAGTTTAAATATCACGATCATCACCAGTCACCGTTTTCACCATCACACCATCGTCTCCACCATGGTCATCATTATCATAATCATCATCCTTCATCTTCATCCTCATCTGCCGACCCCACCAATGGTGACGTTTCCTCAGGCTCCCGCAGGAGCTCAGCAGCTTTAAAAGTCTCCACTGCCGCAGCAGTGATGCTCCCGCAGGAGCTCAGTAGCTTTAAAAGTCTCCACTGCCGCAGCAGTGATGTTCCCTCATGCTCCCGCAGGAGCTCAGCAGCTTTAAAAGTCCCCACTGCCGCAGCAGTGATGCTCCCGCAGGAGCTCAGTGGCTTTAAAGTCTCCACTGCCGCAGCAGTGATGTTCCCTCATGCTCCCGCAGGAGCTCAGCAGCTTTAAAAGTCCCCACTGCCGCAGCAGTGATGCTCCCGCAGGAGCTCAGTGGCTTTAAAGTCTCCACTGCCGCAGCAGTGATGTTCCCTCATGCTCCCGCAGGAGCTCAGTAGCTTTAAAGTCTCCACTGCCGCAGCAGTGATGTTCCCTCATGCTCCCGCAGGAGCTCAGTAGCTTTAAAAGTCTCCACTGCCGCAGCAGTGATGCTCCCGCAGGAGCTCAGCAGCTTTAAAAGTCTCCACTGCCGCAGCAGTGATGCTCCCGCAGGAGCTCAGTGACTTTAAAGTCTCCACTGCCGCAGCAGTGATGTTCCCTCATGCTCCCGCAGGAGCTCAAGAAACTGAATTAATGAGCAGAACTGGAATCAAAATTCAAAGATACTCAACCTTGGATATCATCATGATCATCATCATCTATCACTATCACTATCATCGTCATCATCATCATCGTCTCCCAAAGTCATCAATAGCGATGTCCTCTCACCCTCCCGTCGGAGCTTATTTATATGCAACTTTCCACAGCGAACTACCAGCGAGGCTCACCTCTCCGAAGCCAAAGTCAACTCTAAGGACGCAAGAAGCCCTCCCAATCAAGTGACTAACCCCTCCCTACGATTACGACATTTTCAGCTTCACACTCTGCAAATTTTGGGGGATTAGCAATTTTCTTCTGGCTGCTGTCCCTCGCTAGTTGCAGCTTTTTGGGGGGAGTACTCTGGGCTCGGGCCAAATACCAAGCTCGGAGTCCTCTCCTCGGACAGCACGCCAAATATGCATACTAATTTCCCTATCTGATTATTTGTAAGTGTGAACTCGTGAAATGATGTTTTATTAACAAAATTCGGGAGGAACACGTTCAAATGATCTAACTAATCATCACATCACTCCAACCAGCTGTCATTAATCAGCAATCAACATGCCTACCCAATCAGCATGAGCAGAAACCTATATATATCAATGCAGTCGACTCACCTATGCTTTTGGACAGTTTCAGCATCCCTCCACCACCCCGTCTCCTCACACTTGCCTGGTTACTTCCTAAACCAGAATACGGGGGGAGTACTCTGGGCTCGGGCCAAATACCAAGCTCGGAGTCCTCTCCTCGGACAGCACGCCAAATATGCATACTAATTTCCCTATCTGATTATTTGTAAGTGTGAACTCGTGAATAGCCTATACGTGACGTCATGAAAATGCGCCGGTTCGAGGCTATAATTAGATGAATCACAGGTGCATCTGCAGGTCTTTTGTCTTCAGATGCCATTCTGTGAAGTGGGTGTGACAAGCGCTGTTCAAGCTCTTTCTTTCTCTCTTTGTTAGGAGTTAGTTTTGCAGGCAGTGTGCAGAAACTTTCTCTCTCAATCCTTTATCATCTCTGTCACACAAGTGAAAAGCGATCACAAATATAACAGTATGAGAGAACGTATGAGTGATCAAAACAAACGGTGTGTGTCCCCATGTTCATGGCTCGTGCCTGTATGCCACACACACCCATTTACTTTGTGTGTTTCGGGACAAGCATGCCCTTGAGTTTGAGCATAGTGATTGCGAGCATTGTGAATGTTCACGGTTAAAATGCTCCACGTTCGCTTTGCTTATTTCAAAGGGGTATCACCCACAATGTGATTGTGGGGCTCGTGTGGCGATCTAGCTGAGGAGCGAGAGACGGGTCTGTCCCTATCGCTCGCTCTTCCTCCGGATCGTGATGTCCTTTTGCCTGGACCGAAGCGTGCCTCGCTTCTTCGGCTCAGGCGGAGGACACAGAAGTGTTTCCCGTTGAGAATGGAATATGAGTCACCCACTTCCGAGCATTCCTCCCACGATGATAAAGCAAAAGGGGAACTGCTCTGGGCGGTCACTCATGCAGTGGCCAGATTACACTGGTCACGTCGACCAATTCGACTATCGCTGGTGCGAAGGCACGTGTTTATATGATGCTGCCTCAAATCGGAGAGATGCTCGCACGCTATCTCTCCCCTGGGAGCGCATCAGAGGCGTTTCACAGCGAGTCAGGCTGGTACTGAGCTGTACACAATGGCGGTGTTACAGGCATACCAGGCTGATCTTATGAGAGATTTAAGCACAACCTTTCATTCAGACCATGTTTACTTGTCTGGTAATTGGTTGTATTTAATTCTGAGGAATTATTAAAGTGAAATAACCACCTATGCATATGTATATGTATAATACACTCATATATAAGAAAAATAAAATAGGACCTCCATGACATTAACTCGTTCATGGGGAAAACATTTTTTGTGTGCCTTTCTGTTCTCAATGTCAATTTATTCGACTATCGTGGGTGCATGGGTTTAAGATTCATACAATGATGCCCCAGTTCGAAGAGACGCTCACAAGCTATCTCTTTTCTGGAGCTCATTTTCACTTAAAGAGACAGCACTTCCCACCAAGTCCTGCATAACCATATTCATGCAGGTGGAAAAGGTGTTTCATCAACGTGTCAGACTGGTGCTGCTCTGCACACTATGGCAGTGTAGCAGGCGTACCAGGATGACTTGCTGAAAGTAGACTGGCAAGTCGCACTTCCCCTCGTAAAGACTGGGAACCAGCTCGTCACGCTCAACAGCCTCATAATACACCTGAAACAAAAATCCTGACAGTGTTTTTTGTGCACAGGTCTGTGGAGGTGTGCCCATTCGGGACGGGTCACGTAAAAATACATCAGCTCCTACCTGAAACCCACATGAAACATCTGTAACAACCCCGCTACTTCTGGTTATTCGGAGGGCAGCGGTTTCCAGTGAAATGTTACATGTTCCGTTGATTCCTGTCACTTACCAGGACGTGGAACATCTAATATCCCCGCAAGAGGAAGTATCAAAATTAGTGCCCATTTCAGAAAACTTGGCAGTGTGGAAACTACTGCCAGGGATTTCTGCGTGGTTTCTAAAGACAGAAGAAATAGGATACAGAATCCAATTTATTTCATCGTCCCCCGGGTTTCAACAGCGTGGTCTCCACTACCGTGAAGCTGGGGCAAGCGACTTTACTGTCACGATCTGCAATCTCTCTTGAAGAAATGTTCCCCCTCTAGAGAGAGAGAGAGTCAGGTTACTACAGCAGATACTTCCTAGTTCCCAAAAAGGGCGGGGGGCTGCGTCTAATCTTAGATCTTTGAGGCTTCAAGTTCAAGATGTTAAGTATAAAGATGGTAGTGTCTCTGTGATGATATATAGTTTTCACACAGAAATATTGCCACAACACAGGAAGTTCCTGAGGTTCGCTTTCAGGGACGAAGCTTACCAATATAGGGTTCTTCCTTCAACCTAGACTTATCATCCCTATCCTTGCTCATTTTGCCTTTCTGGGATTGAGAAGCAACGCTAAGAAAAGTGTTCTCTCTCCCAAAAAAGGGCAACGTGCTTGTGGGGTTAAAAGGAACTCGTCACCATTGGGGGCACAACTGTCTCCCGCTCATGTTGAGACCATTTTAAAAACCCTAAGTAACATCAGGCTAGGTCAGGACATTACTGTTCGTAAAATCCTAGGTGTCATGGCAGCTGTGTCCACGGTGATCCCTATGGACCTTTTGCACATGAGACCGCTTCAGTTGTGGCTCAAAGCCAGGAGATTTCATTAGAAAATCCCCACGGCGACAAAGGGCAAAGGGTACGCGCTGAGTGCTTCGTGCCCTTTCTAAAATCCATGTTTATGGTAAGTCACGCGTTGAATGCTTCGTGCACTTTCAAAAATCCATGTGTATGGTAAGGTTTATGAGCTGCGACTTCATTCCCTTTCTATATGGCTCAGACCCCGGTTCTTCACCTTAGGTCCCACTCTAGGTGTGTTGATGTTGCAAGATGCTAACAACAAACACTTCCCATACAGGCTGGGGAGCGGTCTTAGGTGGCTGTCCAGTCCAAAGGGATATGGTGAGGTCATCATCTCGATAGGCACATCAGTTGCCTCAAATTGATGGCTGTATTTCTGGCCCTGAAGTACTACCTCCACCAGTTAGTGGTTACCATGTCCTAGTGCAGGTGGACATCACTCCGATAGTCTCTAATACAAATCGTGTGAAGTGTATTCTGCTTTGGGCTCTGGTCAAGTTCCTGTCCCTTAGGGCGATTTCATATCCTTGGATCCAATATGGAAGCAGATCTACTGTCCAGACATAGTATACCGACGGGGGAGTAGAAACTCTACCCGGGGTAGTGAAACAAATCTGGTAAAGATTTTACGAAATAGAGATGGACCTCTTCGCCTCCCACCAGACAGCGCAATGTCCCCTCTACTTCTCTCTGAGTCACCCAGCTCCTACTGGGTCTGGATGTGATGGCGCATACATGACCCAGAATGCGCCTGTATGCATTTTCCTCCGGTTCTCTGCTCCCGGGAGTTCTAGCCAGAGTTCGACAACAAGGGTCTTGCCTCTTACTGATGGCACCACCTTGGCCGAACAGAATATGGTTCTCAGAGATAATTCTCCTCGACGGCTCGCCATGGGCGATACTGGAGAGGGGGGGGCCTTCTGTCTCAGGCGCAAGGGACAATGTTCATCCCTGGGCAGAGATTTGGAACCTTCATGCTTGGCCCCTAAGGGGAACCAACTGAGGGATACAGGGCTTTCACCTGAAGTTATTGAGACCATTCTAAGCACTAGGCCTCCCTCCACTAGATCAAGTTATGCGAATAAATGGGGTGCTTTTGAAAATGGTGTACTGCGCACAATGCAGATCCAGTAAACTGCCAGATTGCTACATTTCTGGACTTCCTGCAGGAGACTTATCAACAGGTACATGCCTCGCCATTCTCAGGGTTTATGTGGCGGCTCTTTCGGTTTGCCACGCTCTGATTGATGTGGTGCCTTTGGGCACGCATGTCCTGCTCTCTCACTTTGTTCGAGGAGCTACGCAGCTGAGGCCCCCTTCTAGAACCAGGTTCCCTTCATGGGACCTAGCTATAGTCCTAGAAGGCCTGGTTGAGACCCCCTTGAACTGTTAGAGTCAGTTTCTGATAAGCTGTTAACTCTGAAAACGTTTTTTCTTATCGTTACAACTTTTATGAAAAGAATTGGGGACTTGCAGGATCTGTCCATTGTGCCATCCTGCTAAGACTTTGCCCCTTTGCAAAATGTTTATAATGCGGCAGGTTGGTCCTCTCTGCAAACATTCATAAGGTTTTATAGTTTGGATGTTCATGTTATTCCAGGCTCTTGCCTCCTTGAGTCAACATCACAAGCTAGTGTCTGAGACTCTCTACGCTTTGTGACTCTCTTCACAGCCTGGGGGTCCGGACACACAGTGCAGCGCCGTGGGTATTCTCATTCTGCGCTGAACAAAGCGCAGCTCGAGTGTAGCTTTTGATAGGGAACGCCTGTTCTCTGAAAAAGTGAGAACGAGAAGCTGTGCTTCATAGACAGGACTGCTCTTAAGACAAAATACCTGCAGATGCACCTGTGGTTCATCTAATTATAGCCTCGTACCGGCGCATTCTCATGATGTCGCGTAGGCTATAAATATAGGTAAGTTTTATTGATGATTTATACACATATTCACAGCTGGTCACGACTAAAGACTTTCCTATAGCGCTGAAAAAATGCAGCTTCTTGTTCCCGCTTTTTCAGGGAACAGTGTTACAGTGAAGTAACCCAGGCGTTCTCTGCATTGTGAATGTCAAGTTTATTGCAATCATCTTTGTGGGCAATCCTCAATATGGAAAATGTTGTATCTGGGGACAGAGACTTATATTACATGTTGTGAAATGGTGCATAATAGGTGCCCTTTAAATATCTCAAATATGTCAACTGGGCATATTGCTTTATTAATATTAATTATGAATTTCTTAAATAACCTTGGAAACACTTTATTTTATTTTCATTTTAATATTTTATTTATGTTCCCTTTTAGACATTCTGTGCACTATAAATACAGCATTAACCACATGTCAACTAACTCTCATTGGAGTATTAGTAGACTGTCTAATATCTGCTAACACTTTATTGTGACAGATATTCTACTGACTAAAAGTAACTTTGTGACTACTTGCCAACTTATTCTTCTAACCCTAACGCTACCCGTAACACAGCGTTACTTGTAGTCAAGAGAAAGTCTAAAGGGAACCATCAAAATGAAGTGTAACCCCAAACTTTAGCAACATCAGGACAGCTAAAATATGATAACAGTGCACTGGAAGAAAGAAGATCCTCCAGGCTTGATTCAGTGGATTCACAGACAGGTTTATACAATAATAATGACTTCATGGTATGTATAACTAAGACAGGATACACTATGATGACAAATGTATATGAAAGGCTGATAAAGCTGTATATTAATGTAACCTGTTATCTGATGCACAAATGTTCATTCCAAAAAGAATGAATTGATGACATTTAAAGACTAAAATAACCTAATGTAATATTGAATTTAATAAACTGCAGATCTTACGAGGAACAGATGCTGGACAGTTTTCCTGCCCGGTGAAGATAAAGAACAGGTTGAACAAAAACAGCCAACACATAACAAACCAAACCAGGGAGCCAATATATGCGATTACTCTGTTGTGTCAGAATGATATAGAATCCTGTGATAGTATAAGGAACATATATAAAAGCCATGCTGACAATAGTTATTAGAATGATATAAAACGCTCTTCTCTTCATGTGGTTTTCCTCCTCTCTCTCTCTCCCTCTCTCTCCTGGTCCTGACTGCTTCAGAGCTCTGAGAACAGCCACCAGGAAAAACAACTGGATGGAGAGGAAGAGTACTAACTGTGTTGAGAACAACCATATGTATATATGATTGTTTTTTGACATTTCATTATATAAACTATAGAAACAGTAGCCAAGAATAATTATCCAGGCCACAGCGCAGCAGATCACTCTGTATCTGAGAGGTTTGAACTTCAGAAAGGTTACAGGATGAACCACTGCCAGGTAACGCTCAACACAGATCAGATACTGAAACAGAGGACGACCGGTGAGAATTAGTCCTTCTAGAAAATCCATTCAAAATGAGAGACTTGAAAAATACAATGTCAGTATAGCGACCAAACAATTCAGACAGTTACCAAGCTCACACACAGACAGATTGAGATGGAAAAACTCTGATGCAACTCCACTTCCTGTTCCTGTGACGATGAGCCATATAACATAGATGTTTGTGGGAACACCAAACAGGACATTTATGGCGAGTATACAGGTTTCCACAAAGTCCAGTGGCCCAAAGGATTGAGTTGTGGAGTTTGTAGATGTTTCAGGTGTGATGAAGTTCACCGTAGAGTCATTCATCTCCTCTGTGTTTGTTCTCTTAGTTCTGCAGCTCAGTCATACTGTATATAATATTGCAACTGTGATCTTTTGAACTGTAAATGAACCAGTTAATTCAGACTGAGTCAATAAGGTTTAAATACATTCATTCAGTAATCATAATACAGTTACTTTGTAATGCAAAGTTCCTACTTTACACTCAAACAACCAGTACATCATTATTGAACGACTTCAATTCAAAATGTTGTTATATATATTCAGTAGAATTTATACTTAGTCTAAATTAAGTATATCATTGGGTACAGAAAGTATTCTTTAAAAAGTATTTCTTTTTTAATTATTCTGCAAAAATGTTAAGAATTCTGTGTTTTTCTGTCATAATGGGGTGCTGTGTATACATTAATGAGGGGAAAAAAATTAACATGAATGATTTTAGCAAATAGCTGCACAAAGAGCAAAACAAAGAGTGAAAAATTTAAGGGGGTCTGAAGACTTTCCGTACCCACTGTTTATTCAGTAGAATTTATGCTTAGCTTAAAATTAAGTATGTACATTTTTTTCAATACGTTTACTTTAATTGATTTATTTCTGTTCAGAAAATAGCTCAGTCCAACTTTACCAATTTTAAAGCATTAAATGCATCCCAAAACATTTTCGGATCAACATAATTACACTCTTGGTTGATAGTGCTGAGGTTAAAATAAGAAAGCAAAAAGTTTTTTATCACCTGAAGAGTGAATGTCCAGTCTCTCTGGATGTTTATACACTTCTGTGCTGTGTTTTCGGGACAACAAGAATTTCATCTGCTACACGTCACATAAAACACAAGATATGCAAACTTTTAGACTGAACTTTTAAGGTATGACATAGAGAAAAGAATTTTCTGACAGCATGTCAAGTGTAAAGCAATCATTGGTTTGGCCAACTGGTTTGTTTTGAAGACAAAGCACTTAGCATACTGAACCTGCATGGGGTAAATATATAATTTTTCAATAAAGTTTATAGATTTATATGAATGCATAAGTAAAACTTTATATCTCAGATGATAATACCTTCCCAGCATGTCAACATCATATGTGACCATGCGCTTTATCAGCTGACTCTCAACTTCAATATTGAGGATGAACAAATGTTGCAATCTTTTATTTTGACAGGCTAAAACATAGTCAATCTGCCAAAACAATCTTTATAAATCCAAAGACTTTCACAGGTGGAACAATTTACTATATGTAAATGTTTGCTATGTAAATGTGTTCTGTGCCAGTGAATACACTGATGATGTTTTTTTGTTTGTTTTGTTTTGTTTTGTTTTCTGTGTGTGTGTGTGTGGTCAAGTTTTTATATCACTGTGGGGACTTAAACCTGAATGCACACAGACTTGTGGGGACTCGTGTAAACAAGCTTTTAAATCATACAGAATGAGTTTTTTTGAAAATGTAAAAATGCAGAACATTTTCTGTGAGGGTTAAGTTTAGGGGTAGGGGTGGGGTAGGGGAACAGAATGTACAGTTTGTACAGTATAAAAACCATTACATCTATGGAGATTCCCCTCAAGAATAGTAAACCTGACTGTGTGTCTGTGTGTGTGAGTGTGTGTGTGTGCGTGTGTGTGTGTGTGTAAATATTGGCTCTTTCATTGGGCTCTGGACAGTCCAAAAATCTGCAGGGATTTAGATAGAATTAGATAGAAATGTTGTTTTATGTTTGTTTGTTTGTTTATTTTTGATTTTTTTGCAATTCTTTGCATTTCAAAGCTTGTGTATTGTTGAGTGTACAATGAAAAGGGACTCTGACACATTAAAATTTTAAAACAATTTTAAAAAAACTTCATCAATCTCTGTGGCAACACTCAATATGGAAAATGTGACACGAAATCACTGATGAACAGTTTTATTGAAAAAAAAAAATTACAAATTAGTAGCAACCAGTTATGTGATGAACATGTTCCACTAAAAAATGCTAAAATTTAAAGTGACTAATTTTAGCATTCAATTAAATGATTCATGAATCAATAATTTCATTAAAGTTATCTAATAGAACAGAAATAAAGTGATTTAGTACAATATCTCAATTGCAGATCTTATGAGGAACAGATGCTGGAGAGTTTTCCAGTCCGGTGAAGATAAAGAACAGGCTGAACAAAACCAGCCAACACATAACAAACCAAACCAGGGAGCCAATACTCGTCATAATTCTGTTGTGTCAGAACGATACAGAATCCTGTGATAGTAAAAGGGACATATGTAAAAGCCATACTGACAGTAGTTATGAGAATGATGTGAAACGCTCTTCTCTTCATGTGGTTTTCCTCCTCTCTCTCTCCCCCTCTCTCTCCTGGTCCTGACTGCTTCAGAGCTCTGAGAACAGCCACCAGACAAAACAACTGGATGAAGAAGAAGAGGAGGAACTGCAGTGAGAATAACCATGTTTGCACAAGAAAGTTTTGTGATATTGCAATAAATAAACTATAGAAACAGTAGCCAAAAATAATAATCCAGGCCACAGAGCAGCAGATCACTCTATATCTGAGAGGTTTGAACTTCAGAAAGGTTACAGGATGAACCACTGCCAGGTAACGCTCAACACAGATCAGACACTGACACAGAGGACGACCGGTGAGAATTAGTCCTTGTAGAAACACCATTAAAAATGAGAAACTTGAAAAGTAAACTGTCAGCATAGAGAAAAAACCATTCACACAGTTGACAATCTCACAAACAGAGAGATTGAGGTTGAAGAACTCTGATGCAACTCCACTTCCTGTTCCTGTGACGATGAGCCACAAAACATAGCAGTGTGTAGGAAGACCAAACAGAAAATTTATGCCGTGTATGCAGGCAGCCAAGTCCATTAGTCCAAAGGATTGAGTTGTGGAGTTTGTAGATGTTTCAGGTGTGGTGAAGTTCACTGTAGAGTCATTCATCTCCTCTGTGTTTGTCTTCTTAGTTCAGCAGCTCCCAAACCAAATCTAATACTATGATTTTTTTAATGTATATGTTGTTTTATGGACAACTGTGAATGAACCAGTTAATTCAGACTTAGTAAGGTAAACATAACCTTTCAATACATTTCCAAATATGAAATATTTATGCTCAGCCTAAATTTATGTCATTTTCTTTCATATAGTTCCTTTAAATCGTTTCATTTAAGTTTTTACTTCTTTTCAACAGCTTCGTATTAATCAATATAAAATCAGTGCCAAATAGCTCGGTCTCATTTTACTCAATTGCTAAAGCATTAGTAAACATTTACACTGCTGTTTTATATTATTGAGGTTAAAACAATTGATTCGAAAGCTAACATATTACCTGATGAGTGAATGTCCAGTCTCTCTGGATGTTTAAAAATCTCTGTGTTTTATAGCATGAAGAATACATGACCTTATTTCCATCTGCTATACGTCACATAAAACACAAGATATGCAAATTTTTTGATTGAACTTTTAAGGTTTACATGATAAAGAAAAAAAATTATGACAGGATGTCAAGTGCTAAATTATTACTATTTCCCAACCTTCAAAATGATGACACTGTGTCACTGCTGAAATTTTTCTGGATAAACAACGGACTGCTAGCAACAATGTAAATCAACTGAACCTTCACTTCAAAACTGAGGCGAACCTTTTTCTTTTTACAGTTAATCTTCAAGAAAGTTTCACCTGAACATTGAATGTTCAGTCTTCTCAAACAGACTTTATACATTTGAAATTGGTCAGCACAGGTGCCGATGATTGAACACCTGACATGCAAATTTTTAGACAGAGCAATTTGTTTGTTTATTTTTTTGTTTGGAAAATAATAATAAAAAAAGGTTCTCTGCGTTATGAATGTCAAGTTTAATGCAATAATCTTTATGGGCAATATGAAAAAGGTGTATCTAATTTACATTTTCCAAACATAATTAAAATGAATCAGACATAGAAAAGGATTGATCAAATATCACAATCGTGGGATTTAAGGAAAACAAAAGCAGGAGAGTTTTCCAGCCCAGTGCAGGTGAAGAACAGGCTGAACAAAACCAGCCAGCACATAACAAATAAAACAAACAGAAAAAGGTTGCTCCATGTCCTATTTTGTCAGAATAAAAAAGAATCCAGTAATAGTAAATGGCCAATATATGATAGCCATGCTCACAGTAGTTATTAGAATGATATAAAACGCTTTTCTCTTCATGTGGTTTTCCTCTACTCTCTCTCTCCCTCTCTCTCGTGGTCCTGACTGCTTCAGAGCTCTGAGAACTTTCAAACAGCAGAACAACTGGATAGAGACAAAGAGTAAGAATTGAAGCGAATTTATGCATACATAAATATAAAAGTCAAAAGATGCTAAAATAAACATTCCACACAAACAGGATCCAAGAGTGATTATCCAGGCCACAGTGCAGCAGATCACTCTATATCTAAGAGGTTTGAACTTCAGAAAGGTTACAGGCTGAACCACTGCCAGGTAACGCTCAACACAGATCAGACACTGAAACAGAGGACGACCGGTGTTGCCTAGTCCTAATAAAAACCATGTTAATGGTGAAAAACTTAAAACCCAAGTACAATCAAGTACAGTGAACAAAGAATTGACACAGATACCAATCTCAGAAACAGAGATTGAGGATGAAAAACCCTGATGCAACTCCACTTCTTGTTCCTGTGATGATGAGCCATATAACATAGGAGTGTGTAGGAAGAGCAAAAATCAAATTAATGCTGTACAAACATATATCCAGACTGTCCAGTAACTCAGTGAAATGAGTTGTGGAGTTTGTTGAAGCTTCAGGTGAGGTGAAGTTCACTGTAGAGTTTTTCATCTTCTCTTTGGTTGTTGTCTCTACGCTTAATATTGTGATCTATGCAGCAAAAAGAAAGAAAGGTATGTTCATGTTAGATGAATTGGATAATCAGATAATTGTGCAATGTCAATAGTCATAAACTATTAAAAATAGCTTTCCCAACATAATTGTTCATTTCTAAGTTTGACCTTCTGGAGAAACTGTAGAAAGGATTGGCCAAATTTCAGCAAATGTACTACTTAAAAAGCCACTGTTGTCTCAGAAAACATCAAATACAGAATGTGAGAAGTTTGATTATTCAACAAGAGAATGTTCCTGCCCACACTGCTAACACAACCAAGATTTAAACCGTATAATGTATATTTGGTGTCAAATTAAACTAACTGGGTCATTGATCATCTTAGAGACCAGGATGGCATTCAGGGTTTAGCCTTGGAATTGTTTTCCTCATATTTAAAGATAGTAATTTTTCAGTCATTCTAGAGAACTACTCTTCATCTGTTGCCCCTCTCATGTGTGGGGTTCCTCAGGGCTCAATTTTGGGACCAGTTTTGTTCTTCCTTTATATGCTCCTTTTAGGATTGATCTTTAATATATATATATATATATATATATATGGCAATCATAATAATTTGTATGCCGATGACTCTCATATTTATTTACCTCTGAAATGTGGAGATTAAATTTCAATTCAGTCTCTGTATGAATATTTGGCTGAGGTTAAGTGTTGGTTGGCCAACTAAATGAGGATAAGACAGTGTTTATTTATTTGGTTAAAATTTGGTTCAAAATTCATCTGCTAGGCTTTTAATGGGCACTAAGAAGAGAGCACAAACCTCATGTGCTTATCAAACTACACTGGCTACCTGTACGATACAGAATTGTTGCTGCCACAGTATATGTTTTAAAAGCTTTTCATGACTTAGCATGAAAATCCTTTTTCTGATTCAATCACTCTGCATCAATAGGTCTCTGTGTTCAAATGATCAATTACACATTCCTTGGTCTATCTTAAAATGCAAAGGTGATCAAGCCTTTTCTAAGGCTTTGGAATGACCTTCCTCTGTCTGTAAAATCATCTCCTAAACTTAGTGTATTTCAGAGTGCACTAAAAACATTTCTTTTCTTTAGCTATTGGAAATGAAAGCTCTAGCGCAAGTTCTGCCAGGAAGACTCAAATGTTACGTCACTGAGTTTAGATCTAACCAATCATTATCCAACACCTGTAGTATATAAGATCGGTACTAACACATGTTTGAGTTCGCAGATGCTGACGTCAACCTTTACCTCCATCCTCCCCACCACCACCAGAATGGTCCCTGTCCATACCTCCGGGGGGTTGGCTACGCCCCTGCCTTCATCTTCAGGCAGGAAATGCAGAGTCCGCAACCCTCAGGATCTAAGCTACGGACGGGGCCTACGCCAAAGAACTTTCTTACTATATTTGCTTGCTGATTGTTAATAAATATCATTGTTACGTTATCTTACCTCCCGAGTCTTTCTGGCCGAAATGCTTTGTAAGTTGTTGTTTGGTATATGTTTAATTGGTTCTATATTTGTTTTTATTATTTGATTTATTATTTCTGTACAGCACTTTGGGTCCACATTGTGGTGTTGAAAGTGCTTTAGAAATAAAGTTTGAGTTGAGTAACTGGGAGACATTTTTGAACTACTCATGGAAAGTTTGAAGCCATTGCAATTGAGTGGAACAACACTGACTCTTCTTCCAGTAAAAAGATGTCTGCAAGTTTACCCACACAGTTTAAACATTTAAGGAAAACAAAGGGGAAGGCTATTCCATGGTAAGTTATTTTAACTACAGTTTTTGTGTAATTCTTGCTAATTTTCTGACCAGTGATTTGTGACGAAACGTTTGTGTTATGACCATTAAAAAACACTAAATACTAAATACTACAGGATTAACCCTTGCCAGGTACACAGATCAGACACTGAAACAGGGAATGACCTTTGAAGACTAGTCCTTGTAAAAACAGTGGCCATATCGACAGATTTGAAAAGAAATATGACAGTATCAAAGGCATTACTTAGACAGTAAACAAAAGGAGTGTGTAGGAAGGCCAAACAGAAATTTGATGCTGTACACACAGATTTCCAAACTGTCCAGTGTGGAGTTTGTGGCTACTTCACATGTGGTGAAGTTCACTGTATCTTCATTAAATCCACTATATATAATCTAGTCTAACATTTTTTACCATTCCCAATTGAAAACCATATCACCATCATTAAATGACTATAAAATCCAATCTATAAATTACAGAGTATTCACTTCACATATAGCCTATACATTCACTTCCAAATTTAGTTGAATTGTTTAAAATTAAACTGCTATTCAGTGGAACGAAAAAGTTACATTTAGACATAATAAAGCTAAAGCATTAAACTTGACATAAACCCTTGGATATTAGAATTTAAACACTGTAACAGTGTTATTGTTAGCTTAAAAAAAGCAAGAAAAATAAATGAAAAAAGAAGAGTTTTGTCACCTGATGAGTGAATGTCCAGTCTCTCTGTGCTAGGTTTTGTAGACTGGCTTCACTGAAGTCACAAGGATATGTCTTGTATATAGTCACATAAAACATCAGATATGCAAATACTCAAAGTTTAAAAACAAAATAAAAGAATAAATAAAAAAATACAGGTTTAAAAAGATGTCATGCTTACATTTATATTCATCTATATGAGAAATATTTGAAAGCTTATTTACTCTAATTCAGAAAAATGTACATTTCGAACACATTGTTATGATGCACTTAGAAAAAGTAACATGTGAAAGTGAAGGTTTTTGAGGCAAGGACATTTTTATAGATATAAAGAAATGATTGCTGGAATGTTGTTTTTCCCATGTGAATTGACCCTTCGCAAAGACCCGCCCCCTTTAGTTAATATAGCTATGTCCGACAAGCCAATCACTCTAAAGCCACACATTACAAAAATTACATTGTGGAGCAAAGAGGACACTGAAAACGTGTCGACAGACAAGACAGAACAGGTTACGTTGATTTAAAACAGTTTCATATTTAAAACATTGTAATTTTTTAAAGTAGTTTAAACAATAAACACCACACACTGTTGATTATGATTGATGGTAATAAATTAATAAATAAATTAATTAATAAGAAATTGAATCAAAAAGAGAAATTCATCATGAGTGAATGTCCAGTCTCTCTGTACTGTTTTGTAGACTGACTTCATAGCTGTCACAATAATATATGATTTCATCTGCTACACGTCACATAAAACATCAGATATGATTCAGGTAATAAATTAGGTTTGGGTATTTCCTGACAGAAGATAGAGACAGCAATGGAAAAAATTTACTCCAATATTGATAACCATCTTTGTCACATGATATGCATAAAATTAACAGTGTCTGAGGTTTTTTTCTGCATTTTGATATGATTATCAGACTGATTAATTGGATTTGACTTAAATAAAATTTCACAAAACCACAACTGACTGACCTTAAGTTTAATGCTAACACCAGAATGACTAATGGTGCTATTATTAATTATAAATACAATTGCAAAGGAAAAGTTGTCACAGGTATTAATGTGCATGGCTTCATCTGCTTCTCATCCCATTAAAACATTTTGATATTTAAATAAATAAAAAATTAGTTTCAAAATGACTAACTAAACATTTGAAGAAAAGACACAATGCACTTCTATGGAATGTTAACTTAAAAAAATTACATTCATGCACAAAATTGAGCATCTTCAGTAACCGTCTTTGTCGTACGAAGAGCACAGATAAAATCAGTAAAGATTCAATCTTTATACATCTGATACTAGCCAGGTGCAACTTATTCAACACCTGATATGCAAATTGTTAGACTGAGCATTTAAAAACTATGACAAGGAAAAAACCCACTACATACTGTATCTGTGTTATGATAGAATGTCAAAATTGATCTCTGTGGAAACCATGGAAAAGGTGACACTGGGTCATTGATGAAATTATTATTGGAAAAACAAACCACAAGCAACCACTCATGCCATCCATATCTGAATAACACATACAGAATGAATAAATAACTAGAACAAACAAATGTGCGACTATAAGTCAGTTTGTGATGGTAGATCTCTCTAAATAACAAGTAAATGATAAAGAGTCGCACTAACATGTTCTGAGTCTGCAGTCAGGACGTATCGCAAAAAAGAGCGCACAACACATGCACAGAGAACATGTGTTGCCTGAATTCTCCATTTTGGTTACACTTTATTTTGATGATCCCCTTTAAATATTCAAGAGTGTTAGGAGATGTAACATGTATTCAGTTCTGTCTTGTCTTGTTTAGTTCAGTCTTGTTTAGTACCGTCATGTCTTCACCTGTCCTCATTTAAGCCTAATTAGTTAAACCTTATCACCTGTTCCTCATTTAGTCATCTGTGTATTTAAGTTCCTGTCTGTGATTCTTCCCTTGTCGGTTATTGGTTGTGCCATGCACTCTGTTACGCATGTTCTTCTTTCCCGTTCCTGTTTGGATTAAACCTGTTTGTTCATTGTATCCCTTGTCTCCTGTCATCACGGTGTTACAGTAGAGTATTAGTAAACTGTTAGGGTTAGTAGAATAAGTTGACATGTACTTGCAAAGTTATTTATCAGTAACCTGTCAGTAGAATGTCTGTTGGGGGACCATCAAAATAAAGTGTTAGAAGATATTAAGTAGACAGTCTGCTGCTACTTTAATGACTTGAAGTTGACATGTACAACATTACTGGCCGCTTTCACAAGGCTTAGATTGAGCCAGGATTAGGCCTTAGTTTAATCAGGGCATTTAAGTTGCATTCATAAACGTGCCTTAGAAAAAAACATTTCAACATTTACATTTAGTCATTTAGCAGACGCTTTTATCCAAAGCGACTTACAAGTGAGGAATACAAATTTCTGGTGTGTGTTTTCAGACAAAACAATGGCACTGACATATTTTAAGACATGTCAGTGCAAGTTGCTTTCAGTAAAAAACATCTCAAACATGCATTTTAGTCTGGGACTTGGCTTAAGTCTGTGAAACCAACAGAATGTCTAAAGGGGACCATCAAAATAAAGTGTTACCAATATTTTTTAAAATGTAAATGAAAAGAGGCAGAGTTGTTTTATACCATATCATTTTATTGTGCATTATAATGAGGACAACATTTAATTTCATGTCATTTTAAATACGAATACCTACGTCTTCTACATCTGAAAAGCAATGTATCAGAAAAAAGAATTTTGTAATTTTGTGCAATATTTGATTATTTGTGAAATAATTATTACATACATTACAACAATTATATGAGGATGGTAAAATAACAATATCACCATTACAGATCTTATGAGGCACAAAGACAGGAGAGTTTTCCAGTGCGGTGCAGATAAAGAGCAGGCTGAACACCACCAGCCAGAATATAACAGATCAGACCAGTGATCCAAAGTGTGTGAATATACTGGTTTGTTAGAATGGTAAATAATCCTGTGATAGAAAATGGGACATATATAAAAGCCATGCTAACAGTAGTTATTAGAATTATTAGAAATGCTTTTTTTTTCAAGTGGTTTTCCTCCTCTCTCTCTCTTCCTGGTCCTGACTGCTTCAGAGCTCTGAGAACAGCCACCAGACAAAACAACTGGATGAAGAGGAAGAGGAGGAACTGCAGTGATAAAAACTCTGTATGTATTTCACCATTTTTAAAAAGGTCAATAAACAAGCAAGAACAACAGGATCCGAGAGTGATTATCCAGGCCACGGCGCAGCAGATCACTCTGTATCTGAGAGGTTTGTACTTCAGAAAGGTTACAGGATGAACCACTGCCAGGTAACGCTCAACACACATCAGACACTGAAACAGAGGACGACCGGTGAAAACTAGTCCTAAAGAAAACAGTGGTAATTTTAACGGAATTGAAAAGCAAACCAACATTGTATAAACCAAACAACTCAGAGAGCTTCCAAGCTCACAAACAGAGAGATTGAGGTTGAAAAACTCTGATGCAACTCCACTTCCTGTTCCTGTGATGATGAGCCAGATAATGTAAACATTTGTAGGAACACCAAGCAGGAAACCGATGATGAATGCACACATGTTCAGACTATTCATTAGCTCAATAGATTGAGTTGTGGAGTTTGTAGATGTTTCAGGTGTGATGAAGTTCACTGTAGAGTCATTCATCTCCTCTGTATTTATCTTCTCAGTTTATCAGCTCACAAGACATGGACAATATTGCAACTGTGATTTTTTGGAAGAAAGAAATATATAGAAACCAGCCCGCTTGAATAAATTAAAATTTAAATAAAAAATGTATGGTAAATTCACTAGGCCTATAAATATTCCAATATTACACTGCATTCAATCTAAATAATAAGAATACACTTAAATGACTTCAAAATATGGTTCTATAAATTATTTACTTTATATTAGTGAATCAAGGAAACATAATATTTAAATAGATTTTCATCCAGTATAAATCAGTCTGAAACTCTACATAATTCTGCAACACAAATCTACATTTATATCTCATTTTCTGATGAGTTCAATTTAAATTGGTACTTTGGTTCAATGAAACAAAAAGATCAGTCTCATTTACTCAAAAGCATAAACTTTCCCAAAAATGTTGGTTATTAATAGTCAAGTACAGTAATATTGTTGCTTATTATTTGGGGTAAAAACAATTAATTGAATGAGAAATTGGAGTTTATCACCTGTAGAGTGAATGTCCCGTCTTTCTGAATGTGTATAAATCTCTGCTGTGTTTTGTAGACTGACTTCACAGCTGTTACAAGAATATATGTGCATGACTTCATCTGTTGCATGTCATATGAAACACCAGATAGATATGCAAATTCTAAATACAAACAAATATATATCTGAGTAAATGCTAGAAGTGGCATTAAATAAATTCATTAACCCTTACTTAACCCTTATCTTCAACAATAATGGCTAATACCAAATTTTGTCACAACATTATTATTCAGAGAGGTAAATCAGTAGTATAATAATAAACTGTATAAAATGATTTTTAGTGTTAGCATTGTATATGAGAGTAAAACTTTTTTTTAAAGACAATAACAAATGAAAGTTCAGGATGTCAAAATTAATGCAATAACCTCTGTAGTACCTTTCCATATGGAAAAAAGTCACACTGTTGATGAAATGTTTTATTGAGGGGAAAAAATAAATAAATAAATAATAACATAGATGAATTATATATCCCAAATTGCAGCTCTTATGAATGATAGAGGCAGGAGAGTTTTCCAGCCTGGTGCAGATATAGATCAGGCTGAACAAAACTAGCTAGAACATAAAAAGTTAAACCTGTGTTTCAAATTGCATGAATGTTCTGTACTGTCAGAAAGATGAAGAATCTTGTGATAGTAAATGGAACCTATAATATAGTCGTGCTCACAGAAGTCTGAAACAGAGGATGACCAGTAGTATTTAGTCTTACTAAAAGTAGTTAAATAATTATAAAAACCAACAGTCATCTTAAGCTGAAATGTGCATAGAGTGAGCTCTATGTGTTTTTGGACTTTTGGACTGTTGTCCTGTCATGGTTTGTAGTTTTTTGTAGTTTTCCCAGTTGATTAGTTCTTCCCAGGTGTTTCCCATTTAACCACACCCCCTTGTTTTCTTGTTTTGCCTATTTGTCTGTGTATATATAGTTCTTATGTTCCACTCGTGGTTGGTCCATTGTTGTATGAGTTTGTTTAGTTCCCTTGTGGTTTTATTAAACTTCCTAGCATTTAGATCCTCTCTCTTACTTGGTCAATTTAACCCAGCATGACAGAAATAGCTAGTGATACATGACGTCCAATTTAGTGGACAGAAGATTAATCATAATTTCCTTCCAATCTAAAATGAAAAAGAACTGCATTCTATGGGCACTTCTGTTTATTTCCATCAAGAATGGTAAATCCGAACAAACGAAAGGTTTACTATGAACTTCACAGATGCAGGGTATCACAGCACTAAAACATGATTATTATAATGAGATAAAGAAAAACAAGAACTATAGAAAGAAAAACAAACTATATAAATATGTGTTATGGCAGGATGACAAGTTTGATGTAATCTCTGTGACAATTCTCATTATGAAAAACTAATCTAACCACTCACACATTTCTAAAACAGAATCAGAATATATATGAATAGAACAATGAAAAATGAACTTATTAGTCATTGAATAAACAAAAATTGACAGAGAGTCCCAAAACTGCTAATGTGGCAATTGGCAAAAGACCACAAATGAAGTAGCATAAATGCCATAAAAGATAGGAAAATAAGATACAAGGACAACATGTGATTTACAAAAGTTCTACATAAAATATTGTTGAGTAACTTAATTCCATAATATACTACAATAGCAGGTCTTATATGAGACAGGGGAAGGAGAGTTTTCCAGTGCGGTGCAGATAAAGAACAGGCTGAACAAAACCAGACAGCACATAACAAACCAAACCAGGAAACCAGAATGCCCGATTAAGACTTTTTCTGACAATGCTAAAAACTCCTGCAAAACTATATGGGACATATGTGATAACCATGGTTGCAGTAGTTATTAGAATGAGATAAAATGCTCTTTTCTTCATGTGGTTTTCTTCTACTCTCTCTCTCCCTCTCTCTCCTGGTCCTGACTGCTTCAGAGCTCTGAGAACAGACACACAGCAGAACAACTGGATGGAGAGGTAGAGTGGGAACTGCAGTGTCAAGCACCACATATGTACATTGTAATGTGGAATTATAGTATACATGCAGCACAAACAGGATCCAAGTGTGATTATCCAGGCCACAGCGCAGCAGATCACTCTATATCTGAGAGGTTTGTACTTCAGAAAGGTTACAGGATGAACCACTGCCAGGTAATGCTCAACACACATCAGACACTGAAACAGAGGACGGCCGGTGAGAATTAGTCCTACTAAAAATACTTCAAATTCCACTAGAAATGAAAACCACATTGACAGTGCAAAGGTCAAACAAGTCACGCAGTAACCAGTCTCAGAAACAGAGAGATTGAGAATGAAAAATTCTGATGCAACTCCACTTCCTGCACCTGTGATGATGAGCCATATGACATAGGAGTGTGTAGGAAGACCAAACAGGAAACAGATGCTGTACACACAGATTTCCAGAATTTCCACAAGCCCAAAGGACTGAGTTGTGGAGTTTGTAGATGTTTCAGCAATGGTGAAGTTCACTGTAGAGTTATTCATCTCCTCTGTGTTTGTCTTCTCCTTCCAGCTCACAGAACATTAGTATGTAGCTGTAATCCATGGGGGGAAAAAAGGAAGTGTACATGAGCCAGGTAATTCATGCTAAACAAAAGTGAAATATCCATAGTGAATCAAAATTAAATTACTTCAAAATATGGCTTAAGGTGATTTCATATGTTCACCAGCCTACATTAAGAGGCAAAATCTTTATTTCTATTGTATTTCCACTGAACTAAGGTCCATTATAATGACATAAAAAGAGCTGTTTCTATTTACTCATTCAATACCAACCCACCTCATCACCTCATAGAGTCTCTCTGGATGTGTATGAATCTCTGTGCGATGTTTTGTAGACTGACTTCACAGCTGCCACAAGACTATATGTGCATGTCACATAAAACATCAGATATGCAAAAATTTATAATAAACAAATTAAAGGTATGAATTGTCACGATTCCATCCAATCCCTCAGCGCCAGGCTCCTCAGCTCCTCCCATTCGTTTCTATTCCCCAGAATTCTAACCACCTGCACCTGCTGTCACCAATCTTGGCCTGCTATTTAAGCCACACCTCTTCACTATCTTCACTCACACCTATAGTAACTCACCCGACTCTTCCTCACCTTCGGCCCAGCAGCCTCAGGACCCTCTTCTGTCCTTGGACCTGGCAAACAGAAACAAAGACTGATTACCAAGCTAAATTACCTGTGTGAATTCTTTGTGTTGCTTCTGTTCCGGAGTCGTTGTTCTCTGAAGTATCTTCATTAACATCTTGTTGATTCCATCTTCTTGTCTGCCCTCTTCAATTCTGACAGAAGGCCAGACCGAGAAATATTTATATGGATTCCGGGGCTGCCACTTCCAATACCACAGATCCCTTCACCGACCTAGTGAACAGATGCAACAAGAGCTACTTTCTCAGTCCATTTCTTCCTCAGCCAGTCCCCTGGCTCATCCAGTGACTTTTAGTGTTGTGGCGGAGGATTGCAGCGGTTTCCTACTCCAGTGTTGACTCCTCTTCGAAATACAGCCGCAGTGGTAGCAGTGATAGCTTACATAATTTGTCTGCTCAACGGCCATGCTGTACAATGGGCAGAGACTATCTGTGCTCAAGCCAGCCACATCACACAATCCCTTGAGGTGTTCACAAACCATTTTAAAGAGGTTTTTGGTCAATCTCAGTCCATGATCAACTGTATAAGATGTGTCAGGAAAAATCTTCAATTACTGAGTATGCTCTACAATTCCGCACATTGGCGGCTGCTAGCGGGCTGAATGAAGCAGCTCTGATTACTGCCTACCTATAGGTTCTCTCATCTCCAATCAAGGTTGCAAAGTGGAAGTTCCAGCCGAATACTGGGTGTTCCACCTCGAAGTTATCATCTCATCGGCCTTGGGACTGCACTATTGAGCTGCTGCCTGGGACCTCGTTGTGTAAGGGGATGATCTACCCCATTTCCATCCCAGAGCAAAAGGCCATTTAACCAGGGATACATCTGCCCTTCTGCTTTCCCTGCTGCTTCATGTTTCTTTTTTGTAGCAAAAAAGGACGGAGGCTTGCAGCCTTGAATCAATTTTTGAGCCATCAACAAACAAAGTCAAATATCGATACCCACTTCCTTCGGTCCCAGCTGCCTTGGATATATTGAGGTGCACTTTGACCTGTGCAGTGTGAACAATCTCATTTGGATGTGGAGGGGAGGTGAGTGGAAGACCGTCTTCATAACACCTTCAGGCCAATATGAATATGGGTCATGCTGTATGGCATGTCCAACTCACTCTCCATATTCCTGGAACAAGACCGACCATTGTCTCCACATTGCACAGGTCTTCCAACATTTGAGAGAAAACCATCACTATGTCTAGTTAGAGAAATGTGAGTTTCATCAACCCCAGTTCAGTTCTTTGGCTATATCATCGACACTACTAGAGCCAAGATGGACCAGGGGAAGTTCAAGAACTCGCCACTTCCTTCCACTGTAAATGATGTTCAAAGGTTCTTAGGATTTGCCAACTTTTACCATCGTTTCAATGCCAACTTCAACAAGATTTCTTCTCCATTCACCACCAGGCTTTGTAACAAACCCAAGTCTCTGTCCTGGACATCAACTATCAACTCAGCATTCCACCAACCGAAGGAGGCCTTCACCACCACTCCCACACTGGTCCACCCATAGCTAGAACTGCCCTTCTTCGTGGAGGTGGATGCATCAACAACAGGAGTGGGAACAGTGTTTGGGGGAGTTCCCTGAAGCTCCATTATTGCACTTACTTATCAAGGAAGCTGTCGCTTTTGGAGCAAAATTATAACATTGATGACAGGGATTTGCTAGCCATCAAGTTAGCTCTAGAGGAGTGGCGACATTGGCTGGAGGGAGCTAAACCTCTGTTTGAGGTCATCACAGCCCACCATAATCTAGAGTACCTCTGGGAAGCACGCCGCCTCAAACTATGACAATCTCGTTGGGCATTATTCTTCACCTGATTCAATTTCACCATTACATACCAACCTGGAAATAAGAACATCAAGGTCGATGTCCCTTATGCATGCTCTTGACACCCCTAAAGGGTCAACCAAACCCATATTCCCTCAAGCTGTCACAGTCAGTCTTATCCAGTGGACCATGAATGCCCAAATTGCTGGAGTCACTCCCTCAAAGCCCGCTCCGCCAGGAGGTCCTAAGGGTAAGATTTATGTTCCATCTTCTCTACGTGTAACCCTCATCGACTCATGGATTCTTCTTAGGCTTAGGACACTCAGGCAGTCAGCAAAACCTCTCGCTCCTCAGCAACTGGTACTGGTGGCCACATATAACCCAGGAAGTGCTATGATATGTACAAGGTTGTCCCACATGCGCCATCTTCAAGTTACCACACCACCTACCTGAAGGTAAACTTCACCCTTTACCCATACCACGCCGACACTGGTCACAAATCTGATTCACCTGTGTACTAGTAGTGGTAGACCAGTTCTGAGTAATTAATGAAATAATTTTGGATGAACTATCCCTTTAAGGTAAGTCGACACATGACAGCACCAAAGCAAATTAGTGAAAGACGTTTCTGCATCAAAGAACAGTGAACAGCAATCATGCCATTTCCACAGCAGCCGAATAAATGAATGTAACTGACTGTGATAAACTTGTGATTTGGGAAAAATTTGACTATTATGCAGAATTACACCAAATGTGCATCAGATATGATGGTTGCTGTAACAAAGTTCTTAAGAACGGGAAGAAGGAGGCGGGAACCGGCGAACATTCAACAACTTTTTAATCAAACAATAAAACGAAAGTAAAAGGGCGGCAGTTCCTCACGGCGACTGCCGCCCACACAAACAAAATAAAACGCAACATAAAATCCAGGCCTGGTCCTCTCTCGTCCTTCACTTTTGTCGCTCCTCTTTTATGCTTCCGGAGCTCCTCCATGAGAGATACGAGACCGGTGCGCCGAGCAGCTGAAGCTCGTTATCTCTCGCGTCACCGGCCTCGCGCCGTTCCCTCACGGCTCTCGCCCGCCCTGCTCGTCACAGTTGCCAAGCTGGAAAATTTACAGAATGACCTTTTAATTCTACAAAATGGATTTTCTTAAATTAATCTTAACATATAAAATCGGTTGGCATGTGACCTATTAGATTTTAAATAAACTAGTCAAGCCAAACAGCAAACAATTCCAGCAGTATTGCTTTAGCTTCTTAGTTGATGCTGTCATCCAGGGGTATTGCTTATAATTGCTGGAGTTGAGGTTTAGCTTTCTGTACCAAATTAAGCTCTGGTATAGGTCTTCCTTTGCCAATTATTAACTCCAGCCTTTTTTTTTTTTTTTTTTTTTTTTTTTTTTTATAAAGTTAAACTTGAAAACCGTGTGGAGGATAAAGTAGCAACAATGTCCTCCTCACTAACATTATTTGTGGTTTCCATAGCGAATTGCGCTAGCAATTTTATCCGTTTTTTTTTTTTTTTTTTTTTTTTGATCGTGTTCCCCACTACGGGCAGAACTTGTCATAAACTTAGTGATAACAAGCATGTCATTTGAAATTAGTCTCTAATTGATTTGATATTGCTTGGCCCTCTAAATTTCATAGCTGGACCACCAATTATATAGCTGAAAAAATGGCTAAAATGGAGAAAATGGGCATCTACACAACATAATACAAACTGAATAGGCAGATTTTAAGATTTTTTATCAATGTCTGATATTAACATTATTTCAGTGGACAAAGAAAACCAAACTGTGTAATGGCAGGAGGTCAAGAATGATGTAATCTCTGTGACAATCCTCATTATGAAAAATTAGGTCACTCATACATCTCTTAAACACTATTAAACTGAATAAACAGAATAAATATAACTAGAACAGTCAAAGATACAGCTATATATCACTGAATAAACAGTAAATGACAGAGAGTCCCAAAACTGCTATAATGTGGCAAAAAGCCACATCGTAAGTAGTATATATACCATAAAAAAGGTGCATTTGCACAGTGAAATAATGTAGTGAATATATGAAAGAACAACAACAAAAGTTCATGGAGGTTCTGATGTGGCATTTCATTATAACCTCTGTTACATAACAATAACCCTAATAAAACATTTATTCAGAAGGGGAAATTAACAACAAAGACACACAAGTGATTTACAATTTTCCCAAGCAATAGTTAAAGTTCTAAGTAAAAAATAGTTGACTAACTGAGTAACTATAGTTAATAATTCCATAATATAATACAAAATAACAAGTCTTATAAGAGACAGGGGCAGGAGAGTTTTCCAGTGCGGTGCAGATAAAGAACAGGCTGAACAAAACCAGAGAGCACATAACAAACCAAACCAGGAAACCAATATGCAGGAATAAGATTTTTTCTGACAATGCTAAAAAATCCTGCAATACTGTGTGGGACATATGTGATAACCATGGTTAGAGTAGTTATTAGAATGAGATAAAACGCTCTTTTCTTCATGTGGTTTTCTTCTACTCTCTCTCTCCCTCTCTCTCCTGGTCCTGACTGCTTCAGAGCTCTGAGAACAGCCACAAGACAAAACAACTGGATGAAGAAGAAGAGGAGAAACTGCACTGACATGAACCACATTTGTACAGTGTTGTGTGGGTCTATAGTATACATGCAGCACAAACAGGAGCCAAGAATAAATACCCAGGCCACAGTGCAGCAGATCACTCTATATCTGAGAGGTTTGTACTTCAGAAAGGTTACAGGATGAACCACTGCCAGGTAACGCTCAACACACATCAGACTCTGAAACAGAGGACGACCAGTAGTGATAAGTCCTACTAATAATAGTTTAAACTGCACTATAAACGAAAACCACACTGACAGTACAAAGATCAAACAATTCACATAGTAACCAGCCTCAGAAACAGAGAGATTGAGGATGAAAAGTTCTGATGCAACTCCACTTCCTGCACCTGTGATGATGAGCCATATGACATAGGAGTGTGTAGGAAGACCAAACAGGAAACCGATGCCGTACACACAGATTTCCAGATTTTCCACAAGCCCAAAGGACTGAGTTGTGGAGTTTGTAGATGTTTCAGCACTGGTGAAGTTCACTGTAGAATTATTCATCTCCTCTGTGTTTGTCTTCTCCTTCCAGCTCACAGAACATTAGTATGTAGCTGTGATCAATGGAAAAAAGTGTACATGAGCCAGGAAATTAATAGAGACTATATTAAAACTTATATATCCATAGTAAACCATATATTGAATGAATTCAAAATATGGTTCCATAAATTCAGTAGTATTTAAGGTGATTTCATATGTTCAGTAGTTTACATTTAAAAGGCAAAATTTTAGTTTCTGTTTCAACTGAACTTTCTTCTTTTAAATGAAAGAAAAAGAGCTGTTTCCATTAACTAATTTTTAATAACTGTAAAAACAAGAAATTAAGTTAAATTAGTTTATCACCTGTAGAGTGAATGTCCAATCTCTCTGGATGTGTATAAATCTCTGTGCTGTGTTTTGTAGACTGACTTCACAGCTGTTACAAGAATATATGTGCATGATTTCATCTGTTACAGATCACATAAATCATCAGATATGCAAATATTTAAAATAAACAAATTAAAGATTCAAATATTTGACCAAAACTGAACAAAACTGACTGTCACTGAGATCTAGTAAAGGAAGAAAACTAACCATCATTGCAAGATTTCAAAGTTTTTTTTGTTTGTTTTTTTTTGTGAAATTTCAAAGTAACAAAACCGACCATCCCTGAAATCTCGTAACGAAATGAAACTGACCATTGAAATCTCATAATGGAGCAAAGCTGATTATTGAAATCTTGTAACAGCAAAAAAAAAAAAAAAAAGAACTGTCATTGAAATTTTCTAACCAAATTAAACCGACACTGAAAACGAACCATCATTAAAATCTTGTAACGAAACAAAACAGACCATCATTGAAATGTTGTTATGGAACAAAATAGACTGTCATTGATATTTCGTCAAAGGAACATAACCAATTGCCATTTAAATCCCATAAAGAAACAAAACTGATTGTCATTACACCTTCCTTACCCTATCCTACCCTACCCTGTCACCCTATCCTTCCCCCTTTTTCCCTTCCTACTCTAGCTTATGGTACTGAGCAATGTATGAAACTTGTATTGTGAGCACTTCCTGTGTTATTTGCCAATTCATGAAGAATCGCTTGTTTGTTTTCCTCACTTGTAAGTCGCTTTGGATAAAATGACTAAATGTAAATGTAATGTCATTAAGATCTCATAACAGATAAAAACAACTGTCTTTGAAAACTGACTGTCATTGAAATCTCGTAAGCAAACAAAACCAATTGTCACTGAAATCTCATAAAGGAACAAATCTGAAAGTCATTGAAATCTCGTAAAGGGAAAAAAAAAAAACTACCATCATTGCGATCTTGTAAAGGAACAAAACCTACTGTCATTGAAATCTCATAAAGGAAAAAAAATGACCCTCAATGAAATCTCAAAACCAAACAAATCAGAAGATTAAAAAAAAAGTAACAACCCAGATAGCAACTTTGTGTCGGCTCAGAACCGGCCCACATCTGGCACATCCGGAATGATGATCTGGGCCACTTGTGGCGTGGAATGATGGCACTTTGGCGGATCATTCCTGTTTGCCAAATCTGGGCCACAAGCGGGCCGTAGAAATGCCACATGTCAGCCAAGAGCAAAGAAATAAAACAACTGGACCTTATCTGAGCCATAAAAGACATTAAATCTCTCCAGATCTGATTAAACAACTCCACAAACAGCATTACCAGCTTCACTTATTACTAACCAGACTGACTTTATTTCTGTCAGACATCTACAGAAGCTCTTATTGAGAATTAACCGAAGGTTAACTCTCATGTTTGTTTCATTTGAGGTTACCATGATGGTGTTAGATGGGACCATTAGATGGGCTCATAACTTTTATTATATATTTGTTTTTCTTGTTGCTGGGGCTGTTTAAACTGAGATCAGGTGAACATTGTTTGCTATTGATGGTGTTGTCAGCAGCTTGATTCATTGATATCATTTGAATACAATAATTGTTATGTGCTACTAAAACATTTACATTACAAACTATTTGTTTTTGAAGTCCCACTCCCGCAGAAGCTCCATTCTCCATCTAACATTGCCTTCAATGCCTTAGTGGTGATGTCCCCTCCACCCACGCAGGAGTGCAGTTTCTCCATCTAACCTTGTCTGCACTGAATTTAATGCCTGATTTATGCAAGCAGTGATTTCCCATCAGATCCCATATTGAGCTTGCCCTCATGCGCGACCATCCCCCTCCAACTACCGGTGAGGTATACCCATTCAACGCTGTGAGGACTGAGCTCCCTTCGTATGCTGCAAAAGCCCTCCTGGCCAAAATGGTGGGGCTTCCTGTCCGATGATGTGAGTATAGAAATAACAGCAGTGCTCATCCACAGCTATTTATCATGAACACATCACTAGGTCATGCTTTCCAAGGACTGTTCCTGCAGGAGCAACTTCTGAGCATCACTGCCACAGCATATGTGGACATAACTGGGAGATGTGGTCCACCTTCAGCTCAGGCAGGAGCAACTCCTGAGTGTCACGGCCACAGTAGTGACTCTCGCTCATGACTCCAAGTTGATAAATGCAACAGCAAATGTTTCCCAGAGTAAAGCACCTGAAATTCTTCTACTGCTCCCCAGGAGCCTCCTCCACACCACAGCCACAACAGTGCCCCATTCAATCATACCAGAGTCCAGCTACTATTTTCCATCGTCTTATATCTTCGATAAGCTGTTTTAGCGTCCCTCTACCTCCCCAACTCCACCAACAAATCAGTCATCATGCTACCAGACTCATCTTCCAAACATTAGTAGTCCCACTGGAGGTAAATCTAAGTTTGAGCTGAAGCTGCTTCTTCAAGCCCCTCCATTGCGGTCAGCAAGCAATGTAATGTAATGTAAATTAATAGCTTAAAGATTATATGGGCAAGCAAACTTGTGAAATGTATATAAATCTCTGTTCTGTGTTTTGTTGTGTAAAAAATGTATAAAACTTTATTTACATTCATGCAGAAAATTGTGTAACTTCAGGAACCATTTTTATAATATGATGTGAAAAGGTAAAATCAGTGAAGATTCAAAGCATCAGTCTTAATCTGATACTGGCCTGCAGGTGCCACTCATTCAACACCTGATATGAAAATTATTATAGTGAGCATGTAAAAACTACGATAAAGAAAAGACATTTAGTATAAATCTGGGTTTTGACAAAATGTCAAGTTTGACACAACAATCTCTGTGGCAACACTCTTTATGGAAAGGTGACACTGGGCCATTGATTAATTTTTTTATTGAACAAACAAACCATAAACTAATGGTAACCACTTATTTACCTGTTAAATACAATCAGAATAAAGAGAATGAATCTGATTAAACCAACTAAATATACAGCAATAATTCACTTTATGGTGCTGCAACTCACAGAATAAACAGTGAAGAGTCCCAAAACTGCAAATTCATAACAAATAAAATGACATTACACAATTTTCCCAAGCAATAAAAGTTCTAAGTGTGTAATTTAATTTCGTAATATATTACAATAGCAGATCTTATAAGAGACATGGGCAAGAGAGTTTTCCAGTGCGGTGCAGATAAAGAACAGGCTGAACAAAACCAGACAGCACATAACAAACCAAACCAGGGGCCCAATGTGCAGGAATAAGCGTTCCTGTAACAATGGTAAAAAATCCTGTAATACTATATGGCATATATGTGATAACCATGCTCACAGTAGTTATCAGAATGAGATAAAACGCTCTTTTCTTCATGTGGTTTTCCTCCTCTCTCTCTCTCCCTCTCTCTCCTGGTCCTGACTGCTTCAGAGCTCTGAGAACTACGGTGGCCGAGAGAGCTCAACGCGCTGCGAATAAGAAAACACATGCAAATTTAAAAAAACGTGATCATCAGTTTGACAACACATGTGCTGCATATCCTCACAACACATGCAAACTCAAAAACGCGCTGCATATGCCAAAACGCGCTACATTTGCGAAAAGCGCTGCAAAGAGCACAAACCACAACGGAAATGTTTCAAGGGGGACCCCAAAAAGTGACGGACCCTACTAGGACGTGCGTCCAAAACCAGTTCAACTCACCCTTCACTTATTCACTAATCCCTATATAGTGTACGGCGTTTGAGTGCACAATGTGTTCACAATCATGAAATACTATAAAAACTGCAAACAAAAATAAACAACTGTACATTATTTAATGTATTTATTATTTTTAATAAAGTGTTTTTCAGTTTGCTAGAAGCTCACGCTCACAGATGACGTGGTTGTCGAGCGCCCTCAGGCGGCCGTTATGATTACGTCACATTAGTACTACAGATGATTAACGAATATTTTTAAATCATCCACTAAATTATCATCTCTTAAAGTTTAATGAGTTAACAACAATGCCACATATTAAAACACATTTCTGTTAGTGAAACACATTACATTGAATTAATGCCTACATAATATATTTTAATATTTTTAGTCTGTATTGTTGACAAGTAGGGTCCGTCACTTTTTGGGGTCCCCCTTGAAACATTTCCGTTGTGGTTTGTGCTCTTTGCAGCGCTTTTTGTAAATGTAGCGCGTTTTCGCATATGCAGCGCGTTTTTGAATATGCAGCGCGTTTTTTGAGTTTGCATGTGTTGTGAGGATATGCAGCACATGTGTTGTCAAACTGATGATCACGTTTTTTTTATTTGCATGTGTTTTCTTATTCGCAGCGCGTTGAGCTCTCTCGGCCACCGTAGAGAACAGCCACAAGACAAAACAACTGGATGGAGACGAAGAGGAGAAACTGCACTGACAAGAACCATATATATACAATTTGCTGTGAGACTACAGTAAACATGCAGCACAAACAAGAGCCAAAAAAAATTATCCAGGCCGCAGCGCAGCAGATCACTCTATATCTGAGAGGTTTGAACTTCAGAAAGGTTACAGGATGAACCACTGCCAGGTAACGCTCAACACACATCAGACACTGAAACAGAGGACGACCGGTGGTGATAAGTCCTATGAAAAATACTTTAAATTGCACTGTAAACGAAAACCACACTGACAGTACAAAGATCAAACAATTCACGCAGTAACCAGTCTCACAAACAGAGAGATTGAGGATGAAGAACTCTGATGCAACTCCACTTCCTGCTCCTGTGATGATGAGCCATATAACATATGAGTGTGTAGGAAGACCAACTAGGAAACTGATGAAGTACACACAGAATTCCAGAATTTCCACAAGCCCGATGGACTGAGTTGTGGAGTTTGTAGATGCATCAGGTGTGGTGAAGTTCACTGTAGAGTCATTCATCTCCTCTGTGTTCGTCTTCTCCTTCCAGCTCACAAAATGTAATTATGTAGCTGATCAATGGGATAAGAGAAGAGCAGGTAATTAAATACTGTATACTAAGCTGAAACTGGAATAACCAAAGCATTAACTGGCAAAATATCCATTTCTATTGTATTTCCTGAAGTGATTTCTTTTTACTTATTTTACGTTTCCTAAAATCAAAATCAAAACAATGGAATGTTTTTTCTTATTAACAGTAAAACAAGAAATTGAATCAAAAAGAGTTTATCACCTGAAGAGTGAATTTCTGTTCTCTCTTCGGTTTGTTTTGTAAACTGACTTCACAGCTGTAATAAGTATGTATACAAGACTTCATCTTTTAGACGTCACATAAAACACCAGATATGCAAATATTTAAAGTTAACAAATTAAAGGTTCAAATATATAACTTATTGGGTTTGAAATTGTGCACCGAGGAACAATTTATACATTCAATTCATTCAACAAGTTATCCAAGAATGAACCTATTTAAACCCATTGTGAAATATCCTTTACATTTTTATGTTTTTACCAAATGCCAATCAAAGTGACTTCAGTCACACTGTCACCATCATGTTCTGTTTGTTTTGTTTTCATTCATCACATATCCTCATTTGCTCGAAGCATCCGCCACTCATCAGTGACACTAACTCGCCATCACACCATCCTAAATTAATCAACTTCCTGTTTGTGTTCAGTTCGGTGTCCGGTCTCATTTCAGTTATGTGTGTGTGTGTGTGTGTACCTCTACCAGTTTGGATTATATTAAACCTTGTATTGGAACTTTATTCGTCTTTGTCTTCATCTGCCTGTCTAACAATAACAACTACAAAGTTTAAATAAATTTGAATTGAAGATCTAAAGAAAACCTTTATTTTCTACAACAATCTCAACATTTGTACTTTCACAACCTACTCTCACAACCTCACAACTTCACGGTTTGTTTTATAGCGTATATAGGCCTAGTGTATATTGTTATAAAATAGTAAATTTGTTCATAAATAATCTTTGTTGGACACTGGCCAGCACACAGTTGTCACTCAATCAACACCTGATATGCAAATCTTTAGACCACCAAGCATTTAAAAATGATGGCAGTAAAATTAACAATATGTCAGGTTAAACGCAGTAATATGCTATTTGTGAATCAATGATGAAGTGTTTTATTGTAAACTCAAAATAATAGCAACAAGTAACAACCATAGCACAGAAGATATAACATAGAATCTGCTTTGATGCAGCATAAATATATATACCACAACAATATGCACACAGGCTTTAAAATACAGCACATACATTCATAAATATATACAGTCATAAATATACGTACACAGGAATCGCAATCATAACAATTCTTGGCATAATGTTAATATACTATTACACAGCTGAGGAAATGAATGCAGTAATTTTATGGAGCACGGAGATGGTGCGCTGCATATAAAGAACAGGATGCAGAAAACCAGCCACGAAAAACAAAGTCAAACTATTTACCCAAAGTGCCTTAATGTTCTTTCCTGACAGAATGGTAAATAAAGCTGTGCTTGTAAATGGGACATATGGAATAATCGAGTTGACAGTAGTAATCGGAATGAGATAAAACCCCCTTCTCTTCATGTGGTTTTCCTCCTCTTTCTCTCTTCTTCGCTCTCCTGGTCCTGACTGCTTCAGAGCTCTGAGAACAGCCACAAGACAAAACAACTGGATGGAGAGGAGCAGTGTCAGCTGCACTGACATAAACCATGCATGGTCTATGTTTTGTGAAATTATAGTAAACATGCCATACAAATCAGCGCAGCAGATCACTCTATATCTGAGAGGTTTGTACTTCAGAAAGGTTACAGGATGAACCACTGCCAGGTAACGCTCAACACACATCAGACACTGAAACAGAGGACGACCGGTGATGGAAAGTCCTATTAAAAAAGCTTGTAATGTGCTGAGACTTGCAAACCAAACTGAGAGTATAAAGATCAAACCATTCAGAGAGTTTGCAGTTTCACAAACAGAGAGATTGAGGATGAAGAACTCTGATGCAACTCCATTTCCTGTTCCTGTGATGATGAGCCAGATCACATAGGAGTGTGTAGGAACACCAAACAGGAAATTGAAGCTGTGCACACAAATTTCCAAAATGTCCAGAAGCCCTAAGAACTGAGTTGTGGAGTTTGTAGATGTTTCAGGTGTGGTGAAGTTCATTGTAGAGTTATTCATCTCAGTTCACAAAATATATAAAATTGAAACTGTGATACTGGAAGAAGACAAGAGTGTAAAGGGATTAGGTAATTCAGATTTCATCAAGCCTACTTGCTAATTCTACAAAGCTCCCAATTCTAAAAGCAAATAACCATTATTAAATGACATCTTTCTGGATTTCTACTTCTGTCTTTACTAGCTTAATAGTTTCATTGCAGTACTGTGAGTAATGTTGGCGTTTATCTAGTAAATTGTGTGTCCCTTTGGCTAAAAACATCTGTTAATTGAATAACCGTCAATTTAAACTAAAGTAGTATTAACCTTCATTAATTGTAGGTGAAATTTATTTTTAATTATACTCTTGAATTGATTTCTATTAAATTGATCTGTTCAATAAAATATCATTTTTCTCAATAGCTTATTACAATGAACCTAACTTTTGACAAATCTGCATGAACACAGTAATATTGTTGAGGCTCAAAACTAAACGTAGAATTAAAATGAGGAGTTTATCACCTGAAGAGTGAACGTCCCGTCTCTCTGGATGTGTATAAATGTCTGTGCTGTGTTTTGTAGACTGACTTCACAGCTGTTACAAGAATATATGTGCATGACTCCATCTGTTACACGTCACATAAATGAACAATGAATGTCCAGTCTTCACAAACAATCTTTATACATCTGAAAATGAAATTGAAAACCTAATAAGCAATACTTTAATAGTGTATAAATTTATGAAAGTATACCATGACAATGTACATTTGAACATACTATTTATTGTGACACGGAGTTGAAAAATGTATTTGCACTGGAATAACAATCATCAGAAATGTACACAAACCCATGTGTTGCATTTCTCACACATTATTAAAAGTTAATAATTTGCACTCAATTCAGTAACTTAATCTAGTACTATACATTTAATGACGAACAGAGGCAGGAAAGTTTTCTAGAGCAGTGCAGAAATAGAACAGGCTGAACAAATTAACAATTAACAACTGTTAACAATTTTCCTGTATTTTACAGTACAGTACTGGCAGCACGGTTGCCAGCAAGTTACTGTATTTTCATGTACAGTAAATGTACAGTAATTTAATTTACAGTACACAAGAAGAGTGCTGTACTTCTACAAAACAGTATTTTACAGCATTTTATAATTTTAGTCTGCTTCTGCTGTAATTAATAATACAGTATTGTACTGTAATATCTATATTGATCCATTACTGCAAAATATTACTATAATATTCAAAATAATTACTAATAATGTTAATATTATAATTATATATGTAGTTATTACAATACATACATTTATAGGACGTAATAATATAATGCTATGTCAGAATACCTGCAAATCAAAAGACAATCCAATCAATGTTCTTGTCAAAAATATGTTTTATTCAATCAATTAAACTATTAAAACCATTTTATTTACATGTTCAGTGAATCAGCAATTTACAGGTATTAACAACTGTTAAAGGGATGGTTGACCCAAAAATTAAAATTCTGTCATCATTTACTCACCGTCAAACAGTTCCAAACCTGTATGAATTTCCTCCTTCTGCTGAATACAAGATATTTTAAAGAATGCTGGTAACCAGATGACAGTTGACTGTAGCCATTGACTTACATAGTAGGGAAAAAAATATCAACTGTCTGGTTACAAACATTCTTTAAAATATCTTATTTTGTGTTCAGCAGAAGAAAGAAACTTGTACAGGTTTGGAATAACTTGAAGGTGAGTAGATGACAGAATTTGTATTTTTGGGTCAACTATACCTTTTAGTGTGCACAAATCTGTAAATAAAACAAAAAACATATGAGAAATGAGAAAATGAGGATTGGGTTGGGTAAAAGAATGACAAGTGAGCAACAACAACAACTAAAAAAACAACAAATGTCCCACTAACGGTGGGTGCAGGCTTCAGTCTGAAGATTTCCATTCAAACTCCATCAAGGGCCGAATAAAACTATTGGCATGTGGGTTGATGGCCGTCACCTTCCTCTGCACCACCCTCTTGGTCCTCTTTCTGACTCCCTGTCTGGCAGTACATTTCTTCTGTCTGGCATATCCATCGCCAGTCAATAATTATACTTTTCATTTTTGGGTGAACTAACCTTTTAAAACAGTGTACTGTATTAAAATGGCTAATACTTACAGAAAACTCATTCCCAGGCTGCAAAGATAACTGTCTCACACTGTAGAGCTGTAAGAAATCAAAATACATTTTATTCAGTTATGTGTTGCTTGTTAAGGTCGTATAAGCTACACATCACTGTATTTCATACATTCCAACATATCTATAGTAAAAAATGACAAGCTTCTGCTTCTAAAAATTCTAACTTACTTTTTTTGGCATGCATCAGTCTTTGTTAAGTAATAGATAATTATTAACTATGATAACTGTAATTTATACCTTTATTCATATTTTTAATTAATCAATATTTGTCATTACAATCACACTGGTTATTCCGTCTAAGTTAAATCAAACGAAGTAAAATGCGGAACTGCGGTACCAATTGCCATTCTCTCGGAGCCCAAATCACCTGTTTACGTTGCAAAGGAACGTCTTGGTTACATAGGTAACCCTCGTTCCCTGAAGGAGGGAACGGAGACATACGTCGGATGACCGACGAATAGAAATCTCGCTAGAGAGGTCAATCTACTTCGAGTGTAACTAAAACGAGCTAATGCACATTGGCATGCAATCATATGCAACAGCTGCTCACCTCGCAGCGCGGGTATATAATGAGCAGCACTGGACTAACTGGTTGTCATATGGAAGAACTGGGGTGACTCCACTCGATGAGAGGTGGGTTCTCCCAGAGGGAAAGACACGGGCTTCGATTAGGAGCAACCGTGGAACCAGACACATGGGATCCCCATAGGGTCACTCTTATGGAACCCAGCCTAAATCCGGTTCTCAAGGATGCAGCTGAGTATAGGCCTGGCGCCAGACGCTCCGCCACGTTGGCTGCCGAAGGGAGATCGGAGGACTCAACAGGGTCTGCCTTGTAGGGACTCTCTGGAGAAATAAGCACATATAACCGCAGCAAGCCAACACTAAGCCGGGGCCTCTCTGTGCCTCTGACCTGAGGCGAGAACACGGGAGGAGACCGACTCAACACGAAGGCTATAGAACCTAGCGAACGTTTTAGGTGTCGCCCAGCCCGCAGCTCTACAGATGTCTGTAGAGCTCTCGTGGAGTATGCATGCAACCTCAGTGGGCAGGGCACATCCTGAGCTTGGTAAGCCAGGGCGATGGCATCCACTATTCAGTGGGCCATCCTCTGCTTGGAGACAGCCTTTCCCTTCCGCTCGCCTCTGTGACAGACAAAGAGATGGTCTGAGGTCCTGAAGCTTTGAGTTCTGTCTATGTACAGTCGCAAAGCGCGAACTAGACAGAGCAAAGCCAGTGCTGGGTCTGCCTCCTCCGAGGGCAGCGCTTGCAGGCTCACTACCTGGTCCCTGAAGGGAGTGGTAGGAACCTTGGGCACATAGCCAGGCCGGGGTCTCATTTTCACATGTCTGTCACCCGGCCTGAACTCTAGGCATGATTCGTCGACCAAAAAAGACTGCAGGTCCGTTACCCTCTTGATGGAGGCCAATGCAGCCAGCAGCAAAGTCTTCATCGACAGAATCTTTAAGTCTGCTGACTGCAAAGGCTCAAAGGGAGCATTCTGGAGTCCTCTTAGCACCAGAGCCAAGTCCCAAGAGGGTATGGAGGGGGGACGAGGAGGGTTTAACCGTCTCGTCCCCTTAAGGAACCTGATGACCAGGTCATACTTACCAATGGATTTGCCATCTATGTGGTCGTGGTGGGCAGATATAGCAGCAGCATGGACTTTGAGGGTGGAGGGGGACAGCCTACGCTCCAACCCTTGCTGCAAGAAGGAAAGCATGACTCCGATCGAGCATCTTCGGGGGTCTGCTCGGCGAGAAGAGCACCACTCAACGAACAGGTTCCACTTCAAGGCGTAAGCACGTCTCGTAGACGGTGCACATGCCGAAGTGATGGTGTTAAGTACCTCGGGGGGTAAGTCACCTAGAACCTCCGCGTCCCATCCAGGGACCAGACATGGAGCTTCCAGAGGTCTAGACGCGGGTGCCAGAGGGTGCCCCGTCTCTGAGAAAGAAGGTCCTTCCTCAGAGGAATGGGCCAGGGAGGGGCTGTCGCGAGGAGTGAGAGTTCTGGGAACCAGGTCCGGTTGGGCCAATAGGGCAGAACTGACATGACCTGCTCCTCGTCATCCCTGACTTTGCACAGCGTTTGTACAAGTAGGCTCACTGGGGGAAACGCATATTTGCGGAGGCCCCAGAGCCAGCATTGTGCCAGTGCATCTGTTCCGAGTGTTCCCTCGGACAGGGAGTAACACAACCAGCAGTGGGAGGTTTCTGGAGAGGCAAACAGGTCTACCTGAGCCTCTCCGAACTCTCTCCAGATCAGCTGGACCACCTGGGGGTGGAGTCGCCACTCTCCCGGCAGCGTAGCTCATGAGAGCTCGTCGGCCGCACGGTTGAGCACACCGGGGATGTGAATGGCACGAAGCGATCTCAGATGCTTCTGACTCCAGAGGAGGAGATGGCGGGCGAGTTGTGACATGCGATGGGAGTGTAGATCACCTTGAAGGTTGATGTACGCAACAGTCGCAGTGTTGTCCGTACGGACCAGTACATGCCTGCCCCGAAGCGGCCCCTTGAGGCGGCTCAAGGCAAGACGTACTGCCAAAAACTCGAGGCAATTGATGTGCCACTGCAGTTGGGGGCCCGCCCACAGCCCTGACACTGCATGCCCGTTGTACGTGGCGCCCCAGCCGGTGGCCGAGGCATCCGTGAAAACCACAGCATGCCAGGACACCTGTTCTAGGGGCACTCCAGCCCGATGAAATAAGGGGTCCAACCACGGGCTGAACGTATGGCGGCACTCTGGAGTGATTGCCACCCGGAAAGTGCCGCGTTGCCACGCTCATCTCGGGAGCCAGTGTTGAAGCGGTCTCATATGAAGCAGACCGAGCGGGGTTACTGCCGTTGCGGCTGCCATATGCCCCAGGAGCCTCTGAAAGAATTTCAGTGGGACCACTGTCCTGCCGTTGAACGTATTCAGGCAGTTCAACACCGACTGAGCACGTTCCTCTGTGAGGCGTGCCGTCTGTTCGACCGAGTCTAACTCCATACCGAAAAAGGGATCCTCTGCACAGGGGCGAGTTTGCTCTTTTCCCAGTTGACCTGAAGACCCAGCCAGCTGAGGTGTCTTAGTGAAGATGCGGGCAGACACGGCGAGCCCGAAGGGTAAGACTCTGTACTGATATGCTCGACCTTCGAACGCAAATCGCAGGAATGGCCTGTGTCGCGGAAGGATCGAGACATGAAAGTACGCGTATTTCAGGTCGGTCGATGCAAACCATTCTCAGGGACTGATGCACTCGAAAATGTGTTTCTGCGTGAGCATTTTGAACAGTAGCTTGTGAAGGCTCCGATTCAAAACTTGCAGGTCCAAGATCAGTCGTAACCCACCGCTTTTCTTGGGTACAATGAAGTAGGGGCTGTAAAACCCTGACCTCATATCAGCTGGAGGGACCGGCTCTTTCGCGTCCTTCGCCAGTAGGACCGCGATCTCCGCACGCAAGACAGGAGCATCGGCAGCTTTCACTGAAGTGAAGTGGAATCCCTTGAACCTCGGGGGACGCCGGGTGAACTGAATTGCATAGCCGAGCCTGATGGTCCGAATGAGCCAGCGAGACGGACTGGGGAGTGCTAACCAGGCTCGCAGAGACCGTAGAAGTGGGACCAAAGGGACCGCAGGCGTAACCACCGTAGGGCAGCGAGGTGGAACGCAGGGACATGGCCTGCGAGGCTCTCTTTGTGAGGCGGCCTGAGGCGGGGTCAGAGTGTGGTGTGCATCTCTTACCTGGTTCCACGGATGGACAGTGGGAGCAGGCGAAGCCTTGGCTGCCTGCTGTGCACTGCTGTCCGCTGGCGACAGAAGAGGAGGATGAAAGTGGTGAAGTTCGCCCTCCCACTGCTCTCCGAGTCCTCTTCAGACCCGGAGATGAAGGAAACTGCTCTTTTATTTAAAATTTCAGCCCTCCTCTGGGGGAAGGAGTGGTGCAGTCACCATCTCCTGCAGAGCAGTCACATCCATCTCCAGGTCACCCGTCCTGGGCACCCCGACCACAACCGGCTCCACGGCGCCGCTTGGACGCCGGCTGCTGCTGCTGTTGGGGAGCGGGGGCAGCCGCGGGGGAGCACCCTCGGCGACGAGCAGCCTGAGGCACTGCGGGCGGTGGACGTGCAGCAGCTGACCGCCTCGGCAGGATGTGCTTGATGGCCTCAGACTACTTCTGTACAGCCGAGAACTGTTGGGCAAAGTTCTCAACTGCGTCGCCGAAGAGGCCGGCCTGGGACACGGGGGCATCAAGGAACCTGACTTTATCGGTATCCCTCATGTCAGCCAGGCACAGCCAGAGATGGCGTTCCTGGACCACCAACGTGGACATCGCACAACCCACTGACCGCGCAGTGACCTTCGTCACCCAAAGCGCGAGGTCCGTTGCGGCACGAAGTTCTTGGAAAACCTGTGGATCATGACCACCCTCGTGCAGGTCCTTCAGTGCCTTGGCCTGATGGACCTGCAACAATGCCATAGCGTGTAAGGCAGAAGCGGATTCCCCGCAGGCCCGGTAAGCCTTGCCGGTCAGGTCTGACAAGTGCTTACAGGCCCGGGAAGGGAGAGACGGCTCCCCCCACCAGGTGGAGTTAGGGCACAGTTGCATAGCAACGGCCCACTCCACAGGGGGGTAGGCGTGATTATCCCTTTGCCGTAGATGAGGGTGGTGAGGGAGGAGGTCCCACTGGCATTTTTTCGGGCAGTAAAAGGTGCCGTCCACGTGCCAGTGATCTCTTCATGCACCCCTGGGAAGAAAGGAGTCGGGGTGGGCGGCTGAGAACCAGCCCTTGCCACCCCGAGAAACCAATTGTCCAGCCTCGAGGGCTCGGGACACGGTGGAGGATTCCACACGAGCCCGACCCTGTTGGTGGCCCGGGAAAGCATAGCCATCATTTCCGGGTCCGACTCAGGCACAGCTACCATTCCGGAAGGAGGCAGCTGCGCCGAATCATCATCCTCGAAAGTATCAGGGACCCTCCGATGCAGCGATCGACATCTGGTCGTCTTTGGGAGCCCCAAAGGTTACGGATGGTACACACCTCTGGGGCGGTCCACTGTGTTCCCCCAGCAGCTCTACTGGCTGCAGAGTGTGGGAGGAGTGAGGGTTCCCAGGGGGTTGGTTCCCCGAGGGAAGCGCGCTCACCGTAATCCTCAAATCACCAGTGTCGCTGCCCGAAGCAACCCTCTGAGGAGGATTAGTCCGAGGCAGAGGCACTGGGACTCCGCCTCCTGCAAGTTTTTGCCGAGAGGTTCGGATCGAACATTATGGAAAGGATCCCCACAGAGATAGACATTTTTGTTATCATATGATCCTTCAAACCTAACGTTACCAGACTCCATTAGCAAACGCAGTAAATTTACTTCGCAGACCATCGTAAAAAAATATATTCAAACTCAACAGAAACAAAATAAAACTCACAGAAACCATCTTGAATGAATCTTTTCACCGTTTTAACAATCACCAGGTTTGGTTTGGTCGAAATAAACGAGTAATTCACCGAGCTTTGATTGAAATTGAAATTGTCAGAACAAGCGGGAAACAGTGAATAACACCTAAGTTTACTTCCACTGTCATTTCACACTAAAAGCTACGTACACTATAGTGTTAAATACTAAAACCTAATTATAAAATTTAAAATTAACTTACCAAACTTAACTACAGACATCCGTGAGTGAACTGCTGCAGTTGTGCTCTGACGTCAGTAAGGGGGCGCTGTTTACAGCAATGCTGTATTATTGCCTGGCATATTACAGCCAAGTCACAGCTAGGTTACAGCAACATTAAAATGTAGTGTAAAATGTTCCCGTTCAAACAAAATTACCCAGAATGCAATGCAAATTGCAGTATTGTACTGTATTATAAAATGCAGTATTGTACTGTTGGTTTTTACAGTAATGTGCTGCTAAATCTACAGCGACATTTAACAGTGTACTGTTGGATGTCAAAATTTCACAGAATGCTGTGATTGTTGTTGGGACATACAGGATAACCATGCTTACAGTAGTTATTAGGATAATATTTAACGCTCTTCTCTTCATGTGATTTTCCTCCTCTCTCTCTCTCCTGGTCCTGCCTGCTTTAGAGCTCTGAGAACAGCCACAAGGTAACCACTCCCAGGTAACGCTCAACACAGATCAGACACTGAAACAGAGGACGACCAATTAAGGAGAGTCCTACTAAAAACAGTACAAATGCACAAAATGTATTTTTACAGAGTGTGACAAAGCAAGCTAGGAACTTGAAATCTGATGCAACTCAGTTTAATGTTGAATGGACTATTCTGATAACGTCAGTTATGTCGGTAACATCGGTGTATGACGTCACTTTATATCGCTCAGTAAACTTAAAAATAATAATTTAAGTATAAGGGTTTACTCAAAAATATTGAGTTACACAAAAATAAAACTAAATCAAAAAATTTTAAGTTGCATCAATAATTTAACAGACTTTAACTGCAGCATACTTAATCTTTATTAGTTAGTAGAACTTGTTCAGGTTTATGGTGCCAAAAAAAAATGTGATTTTTTTAAATGTTGTCTTTCTGGGGGGGGGGGGAAAGAGAAGTATAAATGAACCATTATGTAGTTTAAGAAAGTTTCCAATTTAAACTCAAATAACCAGAGCTAAAACGGCAAAACAACAGCCAAAACTGATTTTTTTTTTAAAAAAAACAGGAGTTTATCACCTGAACATTGAATTAAATCTCTGAGATGTGTTTTACAAGAATATGTGCACAAATTCATCTGCTTCACGTCACATGAAATTGAAATGTTTTGATGTCTTATTTACATTAACAAATTTTAAATGTGGTTATGCAAACATAAATTTAGAGAAGTGTGAAGACAAAATTGTGTTCTGTTGAATTTTTTCTAAACTTTACCACATTAATTTGGCTTTAAAATTGTGCACTAATCCACATTTAACATTGATCAGCTGACCTTAACATAAAAACTGAGACTCACGCCAGCTAAATTAATGTGAATTTTTATACAGTAGAAAAGTGGTCGATACATCTTTAAAGAAATTATATTTCTGACACTGGCCAGCATCACCTGCAACTCAATCAACACCAAATATGCAAAATATGCAAAGAAATAAACTCTGTAATCATCTGTTATGATGAAATGTCAAGTTTAATACAACAATCTCAGTGGAAAGCCTTCATAAGGGAAAGGTGAGACTAGGTCATCGACAAAACCAACCCATCTTACACGCAATATAGATGGTCACCTAATACACGATACTACTGAGAAAGCCCCGTGAAAAAACTAAAATTTGTTTATTAAAAGCAGCAAAAAGCAAACCATGCCCATGAAACGTTAAATAGGATGAGCATAGACTTCATCTATTAATGCACAAATCACAATGACGGCGGCAATCAAAAACAACACTGAAGTCTCCATGAAAACAATCAATTTATTTTTATGGACCATTACAGGGTTTGTTATAAATGATCTATTTGAGCACACATTTCTTTTTTATTATTATTTGTGCGCCCTTGTAATCGTACATCCACAGATTAAACATGTTAAAAGGGCTCAAGTTCATCAGAAAAGAAAATAAGTCAAGAAGAAGATTATCTTGCGACTATTTGAGGCGCTTACTGTGTTTAACACGTGTTTTACTGACAGCCATTTGAAATGGAAAAAACTTGTTTTCTTGGGAATAACTGGGCAGCTATTTCAAACGCTGCTGACATACAGAAACAAAAACTATTAATATGCACATTAAAGTAATATCTACAAAGATACCGTCATTGTTTATGTTTATATTTTTAAATGTATTTAAGGTGTTGTGTTTTTATGTGTATTTAATATAACTTATAGTTCATTTATTATTTATATTTTTCACATTACCCTGAACATCTATTCACTATTGCATAGAGTTTTGTCACACTTTTTATTTTCTTATAAAATATGCGATAAAATGGCCATAATTTAATAAACATCCATATTTACCTGAAAGCTTAATGTTAAATGTTCCTAATTTTACCAGTATACATTCATGTAAATTATTAGTGCATTCTCATGAAGGTATAAACTACCTGTCAGATAGGTTACAGCATATAAGCTTAATGATGTCACTCCTGTGTGTTTTACTGGGGAGAAAAATGGCAGGTAGCAACCATTTATATCAACCGTTTCTGACAAGTATACACTCAGAATTAACTTAACATTTGTATAAATAAATAGAATAATCAAAAGCACAACTAAAAAGTCAGTTTGTGGTGCTGCATCACACTAAATAAAAACTGATTGACAGAGTCACAAGCATGTTTTGTTCACACATTTATGTATCATTACAGAGGAATCACAATGTTTAATACACTCTTTTGACACAGTGTTACCTTTTTTCTTAACTCTAGTGGACAGCAGAAGAAAAAAGACATGCCCAGTAAGACATTTACCCAGTAAAAATAAGCAGATTTAGTAACTGAAAATATTACAATTGCAGATTTAATGATGAACAGAGGCAGGAGAGTTTTCCAGTTCTGCGCAGATAAAGAACAGGCTGAACAAAACCACCCAGAACAAAACAAGTAAAACCAGTAAACCAAACTGTTGGAGTATTCTCTGCTGTTAGAATGATAGAGATTCCTGTGATTGCATATGGACAATATAGGATAATCATGGTCACAGTAGTTATTAGAATTAGATTAAATGCTCTTCTCTTCATGTGGTTTTCCTCCTCTCTCTCTCTTCTTCTCTCTCCTGGTCCTGACTGCTTCAGAGCTCTGAGAACAGCCACAAGACAAAACAACTGGATGGAGATGACCAGTGTAAGCTGCACTGATATAAACCATGCATGTGCACGAATTTGGTTGGAAACTAAAGTATACATGCAGACGAAACACGAGCCAAGATTAATGATCCATATAGCAGAGCAGCAGATCACTCTATATCTGAGAGGTTTGAACTTCAGAAAGGTTACAGGATGAACCACTGCCAGGTAACGCTCAACACACATCAGACACTGAAACAGAGGACGACCGGTGAATGTAAGTCCTATTAAGAACTGATCTAATATCTCAAGACTTGGAATCCACCTTGACAGTACAAAGACCAAACTATGCAGACAGATACCAAGCTCACAAACAGAGAGATTGAGGATGACGAAATCTGATACGACACTTATGAGCCATATAATATAAGAGTTTGCAGGAAGATTAAAACAAAAATTGATGCTGTACACACAGATTTCTAGTTTTTCCATTAGCGCAAAGGATTGAATTGTGGAGTTTGTAGATGTTTCAGGTGTGGTGAAGTTCACTGTAGAGTCATTCATCTCCTCTGTGTTTGTCTTCTCAGTTCAGCAGTGCACAAAATGTGATAATATAACCATGATCTAAAAAGAGAGAGCTGTGAACCAAGTATTATTTTAATAAATAAATGTTTGTCGAACAAACGATCCAATTCTACAACATTTCCAAATTGGAACGAATTAACTAGAGCACATGGTTATTAAATGACTGCAAAATATGGATCTATATTCAGAAGATGTTATGTTCATATACATTTAAGTGCAAAATATCATCTTGTATCATATTTCCCAAGAATGGGTTTCTTTTAAACTGTTACTTCTATCAAAAGAAAAAATAGCTTAAACTCATTTTACTCAATAACTTTAAGGATTAAATTTGCCATGTACAATACCAAGTCAACAAAGTGACATTATTGCACTTCTGATGAGGGTAAAAACAAGAAATTGAAATAAATAGAGGAGTTTGTCACCTGAATATGAACGCCCAGTCTCTGTGGAGGTATATATCTCTGTGCTGTTCTGTAGACTGACTTCACAAGATGAATATATGTGCATAACTCTTGCTGCACGTCAGAAAGAAATGCAATTATATAAAGTGGAGAGGGGGGGGGGGGAGGGATCTGCAACTCCATGATTTTACATTATATCTCTAACTTTTATTTTACAGAATTTGAAGATGTTCTGAATTGTAACCGAGAAGAGCAGCATGAAGTTGTGTGTAACACTAAAACATGGACATTCATTTAAATTTTGTAAAATACATGCATTTATTTTAATAATTTCATATCATCCCCAATCAATCCCTACCCCAACACTACTGCTGTAAAAAATCAGTTAAGAATCAGCATGTTGAAAATGCAGGATAAATATACACCATATTTTCCACAAAAATGTACTGTAAAAACAACTTGATAAGAGACTAATGTATTTACAGAGCAATCAAAAGCACACTAGCATGTTACATTTCAAACACAGTTTTACATTTAAAAAAAATAGTTTTCCAGCCCGTCGCAGGTAAAGAACAGGCTGAACAAAACCACCCAGCACATAACAAATCAAACCAGTGAGCCAAAGTGAATTAATAATCTTTTGTTTCAGAAAGGTAAAAACTCCAATGACTATATATGGGACATATATGATTGCCATGCTCACAGTAGTTATTAGAATGAGATAAAACGCTCTTCTCTTCATGTGGTTTTCCTCCTCTCTCTCTCTCCCTCTCTCTCCTGGTCCTGACTGCTTCAGAGCTCTGAGAACAGCCACAAGACAAAACAACTGGATGGAGACGAAGAGGAGGAAATTCATTGTCAAGAATAATGTCTGTTCAAAACTTTTCGAATCAAAAGTAAACATGCATACAAAACACGACCCAAGTGTGATTATCCAGGCCACAGTGCAGCAGATCACTCTATATCTGAGAGGTTTGTACTTCAGAAAGGTTACAGGATGAACCACTGCCAGGTAACGCTCAACACACATCAGACACTGAAACAGAGGACGACCGGTGAATGTAAGTCCTAGTAAAAATGTTTTTAATAAGGAGAGACTCAAAAAACAATGTGACAGTGCCCAGATCAAACAGTTGAGAGAGTTTCCAATCTCACAAACCGAGACATTGAGGTTGAAGAACTCTGATGCAACTCCACTTCCTGTTCCTGTGACGATGAGCCATATAACATAGGAGTGTGTAGGAAGACCAAACAGAAAATCGATGCTGTACACACATATAAACAGACTGTCCATTAGCCCAATGGACTGATTTGTTGAACTGGTAGTTGCTTCATGTGTGGTGAAGTTCACTGTAGAGTTATTCATCTCTTGTTTGTTTGTCTGCTCAAAATAGCAGTTCACAAAACATGTAAAATGTAGCTGTGATTTATAGGAGGAGACAAGAGTCAATTAAGATTGGATCCAGTCTTTAAGTTTACAAAATTATCAATTTAATCCCAAACAACCAATGCACATTATTATTAAATCTGTAAAATATTGTTCTACAAAGGCAGTAGTATTTAATATGAAAACCATTTTTCTTGAATTGATTTCACATTATTTTGAATTAAATATAAAACTATTTTTTAAAGTTTCTATTTATTCCAAAAACTTGCCCTAGGGGGAAAAATGAGCAGTGGCAGTGTTGCTACCAAATACATAAATAAATAAATAAATAAAAATGAGTTTGTTACCTGAATGTCCAGTCTCTCTCTGTATAAATCTCTGCTGTGTTTTGTAGACTGACTTCACAGCTGTTACAAGAATATATGAGCATGACTTCACATGTTGACTTTGAAAATGTACACAACATTTTATCAACTGACAGCATTACATTTGTAAACTTTTGGCAATTTTTTTAGGCAAAGTGACATTCAAGGTATACATATTGCTAGTATAATTATTCAAATCTATGAAGACTCAAATCTGTAAAAAAAAAAATAGAAAAGCCAGTCCTCCCAAATAATCTTCATTTATCTGACACTAGACACTTGACAGCACAGGTGCCACTTATTCAAAACCAATGCAAATTCTTAGACAGAGTATTTAAAAATCAGAGATGGATGAAAAACATTAGATATTTGAGTTGACAGGAAGCCAAGTTTATTCATCTCTGTGGCAACCATCTATCAGTAAATCAATTTGTGAATAAACAGTGAACACTAACATATTCTGAACCACTTTACACTGCAAAGACTTAGATGCTGCATTGAAGTAGCATATATACTACAAAAGGTACATTTACACAGACTGTTCAATGCGAAACTCGGTGCGTTTTGAGAGGAATCACAGTGCAACTTGTGTTTTACGCTTATGACACAATCTTACTATATTAAATCTAGTAAAGGGTCGCAATAGATGCAGCAATTGGCATGGTATTAGAAACTTTACAGTGACTCTTATGATGGATCACAACCAGAATTTGGCATTGAGCTGCTTTAATATGGCAGAGTAATGACGATTGAGGTGTCAAAGACACTAATTCAGAGACATTACTCAAAAACTGTTAGTTGGAGTTTTCACAGAGCAATATCAATAAGTTCTTAATCTACTAATATATCGCAGTTGCAAATATTATGGCAAACTGAGGATAGTTTGCCAGTGCGATGCAAATAAAGAACAGGATGTACAAAACCAGCCAGCACATAACAAGTAAAACCAACAAACCAAAGAAAATTAATAAACTTTTTCACCATAATGGTAAAGAATCCTATGATTGTATATGGGACATATATGATTGCCATGCTCACAGTAGTTATTAGAATGATGTGAAACGCTCTTCTCTTTATGTTGTTTTCTTCCCCTCTCTCTCTCCCTCTCTCTCCTGGTCCTGACTGCTTCAGAGCTCTGAGAACAGCCACCAGACAAAACAACTGGATGGAGAGGAAGAGGAGGAATTGCACCGAGCTGAACCATGTAAATGCATCGTATGAAACAAAAAATAACAAGGAGCACAAACAGGAAACAAAAGTGATTATCCAGGCCACAGTGCAGCAGATCACTCTGTATCTGAGAGGTTTGAACTTCAGAAAGGTTACAGGATGAACCACTGCCAGGTAACGCTCAACACAGATCAGACACTGAAACAGAGGACGACCGGTGATGGTAAGTCCTACAAAAAAAACTTTTAATGTTGAGAGACTGAAAATCCAATATGATAGTACATATACAAAACAATTCAGACAGACACCAATCTCACAAACAGAGAGATTGAGATTGAAGAACGCTGATGTGACTCCACTTCCTGTTTCTGTGACGATGAGCCATATGACATAGGAGTGTGTAGGAAGACCAAAGAGAAAACTGATGCTGTACACACAGATTTCCAGACTGTCTAAAAGTCCAATGGACTGAGTTGTGGAGTTTGTAGATGCTTCAGGTGTGATGAAGTTTACTGAGTTATTCATCTCCTCTGTTTGTCCTTTCAGTTCAGCAGTGCATAAATGAACCTGTATGAAAATTAACCAAGGTTTTATTAGTAAAAGTATATTAACCATGTTCTTTGACTGATTGATTACCATTCGTATAACCACAGTTTTATCACAAATATCATGGTTAAACATGGTTAGTGTATCAAAACCCTGGCTAATTTGTGGTTACCATAGTCTAACTACAATACATTTATAGTTATTATAGTACATTTTCCATTTAACATGCTTTTATCCAAACCCACTCTCAGTTACTAACCCTCGTTACTTGAAGGAGGAAACGGTGACGTTACGACTGACGAATTGGGATCTCTGAGAGCTAAATCACCTTCGAGTGTAATCTAAATGAACCAATGGTCATTGGCTGTGAGATTTGCCTCGAGCACCCCCGCCGCGAAGCGGGTATAGAGCGAAGAGTGTGTGCGTTCGCACATTCAAGTTTGTGCTGAGGATCCAAGACAGTGGATTGTTTACAGTGAAATTTCACAGGATTGAAAATTGGCATCTGATGCCCCCCTTAAGTTGTCAGTTCTAGCAAATGACCATGGTATAAGTGGGATAATCCAGCTGTGCATTAAACGATTTGAATGCACTTCGCTTCGCGTTGCGTGGCTCTTTGCCTCCACATCGTGCATTAAAATTGTTTAATACACAGCTAGCCATGGATTATCCCTACTACCAAAAAGTAAAAGTTAGCAAGGTTTTATGGCGAGCAGAAGCACAAAAGTTTTCCATTCCGATGCAGATAAAGAACAGGCTGCACAAAACTAGCCAGCACATAACAAATCACTGCAGGAAACCAAACTTCCCCAATATTGAGTTGTGTCACTTTGGTAAATAATGCTGAAATAGTAATCGGCACATATATGATAACCATGTTCACTGTTGTTATTAGAATGAGATAAAACGCTCTTCTCTTCATGTGGTTTTCCTCCTCTCTCTCTCTCCCTCTCTCTCCTGGTCCTGGCTGCTTCAGAGCTCTGAGAACAGACACACAGCAGAACAACTGGATGGAGAGGAAGAGGAGGAACTGCACCGAGATGAACCATGTATGTGCATCGAGTGAAACAAAAAATAACAAGGAGCGCAAACAGGAACCAAAAGTGATTATCCAGACCACAGAGCAGCAGATCACTCTGTATCTGAGAGGTTTGTACTTCAGAAAGGTTACAGGATGAACCACTGCCAGGTAACGCTCAACACACATCAGACACTGAAACAGAGGACGACCGGTGACAGAGAGTCCGATTAAAAACAATAGTAGAGTCAAGACACTTGAAACCCAATTTAAAAGTACAAAGAGCAAACAGTTCAAAGAGTTTCCAATCTCACAAATGGAGAGATTAAGGATGAAAAAATCTGATGCAACTCCACTTCCTGTTCCTGTGACGATGAGCCATATAACATAGGAGTGTGTAGGAAGACCAAACAGGACATTGATGATGTACACACAGATTTCCAGGCTTTTCAGAGGACCAATGGACTGAGTTGTGGAGTTTATAGATGCTTCGGGTGCGCTGAAGTTCACTGAGTTATTCATCTCTGGGTTTCTCTTTTAAGTTTTGTGACTCATAAAAAATATTTTGTGATCTACACAAAAGAGAGGAGTAATTGAACCCAAACTGTAAAAACATTTAGTGTATCCAAATTATACAGTTCAGTCCGTAAATGTTCCCAGTTTAAATCTGAATAGAGCAACATCATGAAATGACAAAATAGATTGTTTAACAAAGTAATATATGCAGGCTACTTTCATCTGCAAATTTAATTGATATTTCAATTAATTTAATTTAGTTCTCTGAAACAAATCTCAGTCCCATTTTCCTAAGCATTTACTCAGATTAAGCGTTAACTTTATCTTTGGACATTATGAGATTAGCACATCAACACTGTTGCTTATTATTAAGGGTATTAATAAGAAGAATCAAAAAGAGGGGTTTATCACCTGAAGAGTGAATGTCCAGTCCCTCTAAATGTGTCTAAATCTCTGTGCTGTGTTTTGAGTTCACAGCTGCCACAAGAATATATGTGCACGATTTCATCAGCTACACGTCACATGAAACATCAGATATGCAAATATTTAAACTAAAACAAAGATAAACAAAATCCAAGCTATATTTTACACGATTGTCAAGTGACCCTGAATTTGAAAACATGATTTTTTTATATAATATAAAATATAACGGTGAGTGTTCTGTCTTTTTTTACTCTCCTTTAACAGTCCGAATCAAAGAATGCTGGGAACTGGAAGTCTCTGGTAACCACTGATTGTAACTCATTCTGTAAATGGGTGTATATATATGTGTGTACAATACATTCACATTTCTATGGGAACATGTATGTGCAATATATGTATAAAATAAAGGATAAAACTGTATGAATATTACATATAATGCTATTTTTGTATTTGCTTCTAAATATTTTATATGTATTAGTATATAGCCATACATGGTCAATGCATATATTGCAGTATTGTAAAATATAAGCACCAGTTTCCCATATATGGAAATGTATTATGTGATATATTGCATTATATTTTTCAGTATATTCCCATATATTTTTGTTCTGTAAGGGTATGACTGTCTGAACTGCCTTAAATCAGTTCAAATATCACAGAAATGAAAGCTCTAGCGCAAGTTCTGTCAGGAAGACTCTAATGTTACGCCACTACTAATTTAGATCTAACCAATCATTATCCAACACACACAGTATATAAGATCAGTACTCATCACACTTGTCTGAGTTTGCAGATGCTGACGCGAAACCTAAGCGCTCAACAGCAAACCTAAAGATGTCTCTGAGTAAGCTCGCTGTATGCGAATACTCTGATTCCGACGAAGAATTCGTCCCGCCATGTCCGCTTCCAGCACGCCGCAGCGCGCGCATCCAGCGCCGCGAGTCTCCATGGGCCCAGTGGTCCTCCGAAAAAATCTCCAACACCTTCGAGGCCGCTGGTATACCGATCAGCCAAGGACTATCGAGAGAAGATCTTCTCCTACTTGCCCAAAATACCTTGGGTAGTCCACCATCCACTCCTGACACCGCCCAAACTACTTCCACGTCATCAGGCCAGATCAATCCAGCCGGCAGAAAGAGAACGGCCAAGTCGGCTTCACCTCGTCCAGCCAAAAAAGCCACGCTGCCCGCACGCACACCCGAACCCGAGGACGTTAATTCCAAGCTCATCCAAGTCGTTCAAAGCCTTTCAGAGACGGTCAAAGGCTTAGAAACGAAGGTGACGAATATTGAACATTTCTTCGCCGATCCTAACTTTTCAACTACTCCTTCTACACTCTCATCAGCTCTCCCACCTATCTTCCCTACTCGTCTCGGATCAAGCGATTCTCAGTGCGTGGCTTCAACATCATCTTCTCTCCCCACGCCGCATCACGCGATCCAGACGCCATCGCAAGGCGCACCCGTTCCAACATCTAACTTCAGCCTCTCCACTGCCGTACCAGCTAATGAGTTCGGCAGGCGTTTCGTTCCACCCGCCGCAGTTACAGTGTCTCCCCAACTCAGGTCCAATATCATTCAAGGTAAGGACATTAACCTGGCTTCCTTACTGCTTCCATCACCCGCAGCTGACAGGCAAATGGTTGACTGCGGTGACGTGGCAGTCTTTCTCAAAACCTCCGATCCCAGATTGCAAAGGAATCTATCATTCGCCGAGTTTGTAATTGCTTTTGGTATCTTCAGAGACACTCTGTGCCAAGTATTTCCAGATCGGAGGGAGGAGTTAGATCTCTACCTGTCTATGTTGGCGGATCTTAACCAAAGATACGGTGGTACTTTATTTTACGAATACCACAAGTCATTCGCTGCAAAATCCGCCTCCTTCATTTCCCTATACAATACGAGGATAGACTGGTCAGTCACCGACACCGAACTGCTCATCCGTCATTTTGGCGGTCAAAAGATTTTGGCCTGTACTATTTGTAGCGCTCACGGACATTCAGCTCCCTTCTGCCCTAAAGCATTCGCGAGCCATGTCTCGGCCGCTGGCCGAGGTTCTGAAAACGTAAGGCCTAATCTCGACGGAAGAGGCCGCTCTTTTTCAACTTTTAATGGCTTTTCTATATGTAACAAGTTTAACGAATCTGTTTGTTCTTATCCCCTATGCAAATTTGCTCATATCTGTAGTGTTTGCAAGGATCCGCACCCGAAATCTGTCTGCCCACGCCGGTACAGGCCCGCAACCCATGGGAAGGCCTCAAATCAGAAAAAATTCTGATTAGTCATCCATCCACTCCTATTAATGTTCCCGCACTCTCCTGCTATCTCTCATCTCACCCCGATCCGACTTTTGTCGATTACCTGATCACCGGTTTGTCTCAAGGGTTTCGGGTGGGTATCCTTTCGCATGTTACCACCTCTTTTGTAGCTAAAAACCTGCAATCAGCTTTATCAGAGCCAGATATCGTTCGAACTCTGCTCGAAAAAGAAGTAAATAAAGGATATTTAATTGGCCCGTTCGCTTCTCCTCCTTTCGCTCCCTTTCGCATTAACTCCATCGGCGTCGCAACCCGTAAATATTCAGGTAAAAAACGTCTCATTTTCGACATGTCTTCTCCACATTCTAATCACATCGCAAGCGTCAATGAGTGCATCCCTTTAGCCCCCTTTTCTCTGCATTACGCTACGGTCGACAACGCCATCCACTTAATCAAGTTAGCCGGTCAAGGCGCTTTGCTGGCTAAAGCTGACATTACTGACGCTTTCAAGACCATGCCAATTCACCCTTCCGACTGGCCCCATTTCGGAGTCAAATGGTCATCCAAATTCTATTTCGCAGTAAGGCTAACGTTCGGGTGTAGAAGCAGTCCCCACATCTTCAATTGCCTTTCCGAAGCGCTGTGTTGGATCCTGCTGAACGTTTGCAAACTCCCCTTTGTTTTACATTTGCTAGATGATTTTTTGCTTATCGATTTTCCCTCCTCCCAATCTTCTATTCTCGACACGCTCAGACAGATTTTTAGCGATGTAGGCGTTCCACTTTCGGAAGAAAAAACCCTCGGTCCCTCGAATTCGTTAGAATTTCTCGGCATTCTACTCGATACGGTCAAAATGCAAGCTTCACTCCCTAACGAAAAACTTCTAAGGATCAGGAGTTTTCTCGAATCCTTTTCATCGTTACACTCCGTATCTAAGCGCGACATGCTTTCTCTACTCGGCCACCTTAATTTTGCTATGAGCATTATTCCTCAAGGCAGGACTTTCATTTCTCGCCTGCTAACCCTAGCCCACTCCGTGGAAAAATTAAGCGACCAAGTTCAGCTCGACGAAGGATGCCTGTCCGATCTCACATTTTGGACTCGGCTATTAAATAATTGGAACGGTATTTCTTTTTTCTACAATGACGCGCTCGAATCCTCCGATCATTTGCAATTATTTACTGACGCCGCTCCTTCCGTTGGCTTCGGGGGATTCTTTCAAGGCAAATGGTTCGCAGAGAAATGGCCAATCGATTTCCCAAAACCAGCCTTAGGTTCTGTCTCGTCCGCTCTACACGAAATCTATCCTCTCGCAGTCGCTAGCGTTCTCTGGGGATCGGCATGGTCACGAAAACGCATAATGATGCTCTGCGATAACGAAGCTACGGTTGCCATCATCAACAAAGGTAGATCTTCTTCCCCCTCTATTATGCTCTTTTTAAGACGTTTAATCTGGCAATCCGTCGTTCATAATTTCATCATTAAGGCCGCTCACATTCCCGGCCACCGCAACGTCATAGCTGATGCGCTTTCTCGTTTTCGTTTTCAGGCTTTCAGAAGGCTCTACCCCTCAGCCAATCAGGATTCAACTCCTTGCCCCCCCCTAGCAGACATAATCCTAATTTAGACGCCCTGCTAAATTCGGCTAGACATTACATGTCTAAAGGCTTGGCTCCTTCCACTCTCAGCGCCTATACTTCAGCCTGGTCTTCATTCATAATGTTTTGCTTTTCCTTTCAGGTCCCGCTATTTCCCATTCTGATTACGACTGTCTGTTCTTTTCTAGTTTTTAACTACGAAAAGCGTAATCTTAAAATTGCATCTATCCGCAGATTATTAGCAGGCATCCAATTTTATGCAAGATATTTCAATCCTAACTACCCAAGCCTTTTCTCAGTACCATCTATCCGTTTGCTACTCAAAGGCTTTGCCAAATCCTCCATTAAACTGCCAGATAAACGCATGCCAATCACGTTAAACATTTTGCAAAGATTAATCACTGCCATTCGTAAAGGCCTTTTCCCCTCCTTTATCAATATAATGCTAGAAGCCGTGTTTCTATCAGCCTTTTACGGCTTTATGCGTCCCGGTGAATTTACCTCGAATTCGAAACATTTCGATCCTACTCGTGGGCTGTGTTTTTCCGATTTACAATTTTTTCCCAACTCCTTTACACTCGTTCTCAAGCACTCCAAGTGCGACGCTAAAGGATCCGGCGTCACTCTAACTTTTGCTAAACTTAACAATAAATTCTGTCCCTTCGCTTCCATGATTAAGTATCTGAAAGCGCGTCCTAGAACTCCCAACCATTTCCCTCTTTTTCTTTTACCCAATGGATCACCCCTTACTAAAGTCTGGTTCAATTCTCAACTAGCAATCCTAGTAGGAAACTGCGGTCTTTCCCCCCTCTTATATACCGGCCATTCATTCAGAATTGGGGCAGCTACCACCGCAGCGGAGCGAGGAGTTTCAACATCAGCCATCAAGCTTCTGGGCAGATGGTCTTCCTCCGCATTCGAAACGTACATAAGACCAGATTCCAAAACCATCCTCGAAGCGCAGCATGCTCTGTCAAGTTTCAACTAAGGTAATTCATGCAAATACTGGTGGTGGTGGTGTTACTATTTACTCACTAATATTCAAATTGTTGCTCGTCGCCTTCAAGGCTGCTGTGTCCACGCGGCCTAACGTGGCCTGTGTCGCCGTTCAAGGCGTTGTGTATATGTGGCCTAACGTGGCCTGTGTCGCCGTTCAAGGCGTTGTGTATATGTGGCCTAACGTGGCCTGTGTCGCCGTTCAAGGCGTTGTGTATATGTGGCCTAACGTGGCCTGTGTCGCCGTTCAAGGCGTTGTGTATATGCGGCCTAACGTGGCCTGTGTCGCCGTTCAAGGCGTTGTGTATATGTGGCCTAACGTGGCCTGTGTCGCCGTTCAAGGCGTTGTGTATATGTGGCCTAACGTGGCCTGTGTCGCCGTTCAAGGCGTTGTGTATATGTGGCCTAACGTGGCCTGTGTCGCCGTTCAAGGCGTTATCTATGTGGCCTAACGTGGCCTGTGTCGCTGTTCAAGGCGTTATCTATGTGGCCTAACGTGGCCTGTGTCACCGTTCAAGGGTGTTGTGTCTATGCGGCCTAACGTGGCCGTGTCACCGTTCAAGGGTGTTGTATCTATGTGGCCTAACGTGGCCTGCGTCACCGTTCAAGGGTGTTGTGTCTATGCGGCCTAACGTGGCCTGTGTCGCCGTTCAAGGCATTATCTATGTGGCCTAACGTGGCCTGTGTCAACCTGTATTTAACTCTTCGCTTTTCTCCCTCCTTTTCTTTTCTTTGCTTTCTCTCTCACCACTCAGTGGTATTCATCCTTCCCTGCCTCTTGCGCCACTTTTAGCAGCTTCTTCACTGTTCTTTTGGGGGTAGGCTCCGTCACAGGATAAATTATCCTTCACCATTTTTGGGGGTCGGCTACGCCCCTGCCTTCATCTTCAGGCAGGAAATGCAGAGTCCGCAACCCTCAGGATCTAAGCTACGGACAGGGCCTACGCCAAAGAACTTTATCTTTCAATGTTTGCTTGCCGATTGTTAATAAATATCATTGCAAGTTAATTTACCTCCCGAGTCTTTCTGGTAGAAATGAAAGCTCTAGCGCAAGTTCTGTCAGGAAGACTCTAATGTTACGCCACTACTAATTTAGATCTAACCAATCATTATCCAACACACACAGTATATAAGATCAGTACTCATCACACTTGTCTGAGTTTGCAGATGCTGACGCGAACCTCCATCCTCCCCACCACCACCAGGATGGTCCCTGTCCATACCTCCCGGGGGTCGGCTACGCCCCTGCCTTCATCTTCAGGCAGGAAATGCAGAGTCCGCAACCCTCAGGATCTAAGCTACGGACGGGGCCTACGCCAAAGAACTTTATCTTTCAATGTTTGCTTGCCGATTGTTAATAAATATCATTGCAAGTTAATTTACCTCCCGAGTCTTTCTGGTAGAACTTAGGTATTTTCTTTTTAAAATGTCTTTTTTGAAATTTAGGTATTTTCATTTTAAGGCAACTCCTTAAAAATGCATCATTTCGGACAGAAGGTCAGCTAAACTAATAATATGAAAAGATCATATTTTCCCCTTTTTGTATAAGAAATTCTTGTATTAAACCTCAGCACAACATTATTAAATGACTTTAAAATTCCCCACTGCTCAGGTGTGCGTTTCTCGTGCAACGATGTAATTCGCTCTTTAGCCATGGTACAATGCATCGCTGAACAAATCAGCTAGCTAGTTACGACTGTTTCTTCAAACTGTATTGTTGCAAACCTGTCGTTTAGCTACGTTGGCGAATGATGTCACGCAGGTGGTGGAGTAATAACTTATTTAAATGAATCCATTTGAGATCGAATTAATGCCAGATTTTTTGCAATACATTATTGACACAGCATCTAAGCACTAATTCTCATTTTTTTCAGTTATTTCTCAGATAGCAACTTTGTGTCGGCCCAGATCCGGCCCACATCTGGCATATGCGGAATGATGATCTTGGTCACTTGTTGCATGGAATGATGGCACTTGGTCTGACCGCTCCTGTTTGCCAGATCTAGGCCACAAGCAGGCCATAGAAATGCCACATGTTAGCCAAGAGCAAAGAAATAAAACAACTGGACCTTATCTGAGCCACAAAATCTTATATATTATTTATAGAGTCATCTCAGCATTAACAAACCTGTTACCAAGCAGAGTCACTGAAGAAAAGAAAAGAACAGAAAAAAAGAGACGAGCAGAAACACAAGAACTACAACTGACTTAAGCCACAGCCTTAGATGAAAACAACTAAAGATGAAAGACATTAAATCTCTCAAGATCTGATTAAACAACTCCACAAACAGCATTACCAGCTTCACTTATTACTAACCAGACTGACTTTATTTCTGTCAGATGTCTACAGAAGCTCTTACTGAGAATTATCAGAAGTTTAACTCTCATGTTTGGTTCATTTGAGGCTACCATGATGGTGATTGGTGTTTTAATGTTAATGGTGTTTGAGAGATTTAATGTTTTTTTCAGTTTATTTCATCTAAGGCTGTGGCTGAATTCAGTTGTAGCTCTTGTGTTTCTTTTTTCTTCATTGATTCTGCTTGTTAACAGCAGGTGTTTATCATTAATGTTCAATCATCACTTAATTAATTGCTAAATTATCTCATTAACTTTAACTCTGCTTCAATGTTACTTTAACACTGCTTTAACACTATGTAGATAAATGTTCTCAGAGCAGAGTTGATTTAACTCTGGGGATTTTACTGTGTAGAAAGAACACCAAAGGACAATCTACAAAGGAAGACTGGATTGATTTTAAATTGTAATAAAACAAAACAAAACTCACAAAGTCATGCAAAATGATCCGACTTTTAATAATAGTTATCAAAATGTAAAAGTTAGTGAAATATCACAAGGTTTTATGGTGAGCAGAAGCACAACAGTTTTCCATTCCGATGCAGATAAAGAACAGGCTGTACAAAACCAGCCAGCAAATAACAAATCACTGCAGGAGCCCAAACTTCCTGAATATTGAGTTGTGTCAGATTGGTAAATAATGCTGAAATAGTAATCGGCACATATATGATAACCATGTTCACTGTTGTTATTAGAATGAGATAAAACGCTCTTCTCTTCATGTGGTTTTCCTCCTTTCTCACTCTCCCTCTCTCTCCTGGTCCTGACTGCTTCAGAGCTCTGAGAACGGTCATAAGACAAAACAACTGGATGGAGAGGAAGAGGAGGAACTGCAGCGAGAAGAACCATGTATGTGCTGTAATGTTGAGTGAAATTAAATTTAACATGCAACACAAACAAGAACCAAGTGTGATTATCCAGGCCACAGCACAGCAGATCACTCTATATCTGAGAGGTTTGTACATCAGAAAGGTTACAGGATGAACCACTGCCAGGTAACGCTCAACACACATCAGACACTGAAACAGAGGACGACAAGTGACAAAGAGTCCGATTAAAAACAATTTTAGTGTCAAGGCACTTGAAAACCAATTTGAAAGTACAAAGAATAAACAGTTCAAAGAGTTTCCAATCTCACAAACAGAGAGATTGAGGTTGAAGAACTCTGATGCAACTCCACTTCCTGTTCCTGTGATGATGAGCCATATAACATAGGAGTGTGTAGGAAGACCAAACAGGACATTGATGATGTACACAGAGATTTCCAGACTTTCCAGTGGCCCAATGGACTGAGTTGTGGAGTTTATAGATGCTTCAGGTGTGGTGAAAATCACTGAGTTATTCATCTCTGGGGTTGTCTTTTAAGTTTAGCAGCTTAAGAAAAATCTACACAAAAGAGAAGAGTAATTGAACCAGATTTGTAAAAACATTTCAATTTATCCAGATTAAACAGCCGAGTCCATGAATGTTCCCAGTTTAAATCTGAATAGAGCAACATCATCAAATGTTGAATTTTTTTTTTTTTAGCAAAGTAGTATTTTATTTATCGCAGGCTGCATTCATCTGCAAAATCTATTTTTTTTAAATAATATTTCTCTATAATTAATTTAATGTAAACTGTTAGTTCGCTTCAGTGAAGCAAAGCTCAGTCTCATTTTACTCTGTAGCTAAAGCATTAACTATATTAAACACATTGACAGTGTTGCTTTTTATCAAGGGTTTATTATTAAATTTAGTATAAAAAAGAAGAATCAAAAAGAGCAGTTTATCACCTGAAGAGTGAATGTCCAGTCTCTCTGGATGTGTATAATCTCTGTGCTGTGTTTTGTAGACTGACTTCACAGCGGTTACAAGAATATATGTGCATGACTTCATCTGCTACACATCAGATATGCAAATAATTAAAGTAGAAAAAAATAAACAAAATACAAAACAAATATTTGTATATAATTTTCATATGATAGACAATACAATTGTGAGTGAATGTTCAGATTTTCCCAAACTACCTTTATACATCAAGCCTGCACATGTACTCATTGAGCACCAAATATTTAAAAATAATGAGATGGAAAATTGAGGCTTGGGAATTGATTAAGTGATTTATTGGAAAAACAAATTTAGCAACCACTCATATTATTAATAGGACAATGAAGGTTTTCATGCACTTATGCTGTGATTGTCTAAACTGCCTTAAATGAGTTGAAATATCACAGAACTTCTGCTAAGTCAAAATGCTCAGGTTTTTATCAGTCCTCTGAAAAGTGAACTTGATAAAAGTTTGAGGACAAACTAATCCCTAGATTTGAAGAGTAAAATAATATCATAAGCTAGTTTTATGGAGAAAAGAGGCAGGAGAGTTTTCCAGTACGGTGCAGATAAAGAACAGGCTGAACAAAACCAGCCAGAACATAAAAAATCACTGGGGGAGTCCAGACTTCCTGAATATTGAGTTGTGTCAGATTGGTAAATAATGCTGAAATAGTAATCGGCACATATATGATAACCATGTTCACTGTTGTTATTAGAATGAGATAAAACGCTCTTCTCTTCATATGGTTTTCCTCTTTTCTCTCTCTCCCTCTCTCTCCTGGTCCTGGCTGCTTCAGAGCTCTGAGAACAGCCACAAGACAAAACAACTGGATGGAGAGGAAGAGGAGGAATTGCACCGAGCTGAACCATGTAAATGCATCGTATGAAACAAAAAATAACAAGGAGCACAAACAGGAAATAAAAGTGATTATCCAGACCACAGCGCAGCAGATCACTCTGTATCTGAGAGGTTTGAACTTCAGAAAGGTTACAGGATGAATCACTGCCAGGTAACGCTCAACACACATCAGACACTGAAACAGAGGACGACCGGTGACAGAGAGTCCCGTTAGAAACCAAAGTAGTGTCAAGACACTTGAAACCCAATTTGAAAGTACAAAGAGCAAACAGTTCAAAGAGTTTCCAATCTCACAAATGGAGAGATTAAGGATGAAAAAGTCTGATGCAACTCCACTTCCTGTTCCTGTGACGATGAGCCATATAACATAGGAGTGTGTAGGAAGACCAAACAGGACATTGATGATGTACACACAGATTTCCAGGCTTTTCAGAGGACCAATGGACTGAGTTGTGGAGTTTATAGATGCTTCGGGTGCGCTGAAGTTCACTGAGTTATTCATTCTCTTTTAAATTTAGTGACTCATAAAAAAATATTTTGTGATCTACACAAAAGAGAGGAGTAATTGAACCCAATCTGTAAAAACATTTAGTGTATCCAAATTATACAGTTCAGTCCGTAAATGTTCCCAGTTTAAATCTGAATAGAACAACATCATTAAATGACAAAAATAGATTGTTTAAAAAAAGTAATTTATGCAGACTACTTTCATCTGCAAATTTAATTGATATTTCAGCGAATTTAATTTTGTTCTCTGAAACAAATCTCAGTCCTATTTAACTCAGCATTTACTCAGATTAATCGTTAACTTTATCTTTCGACATTATGAGATTAGCACATCAACACTGTTGCTTATTATTAAGGGTATTAATAAGAAGAATCAAAAAGAGGGGTTTATCACCTGAAGAGTGAATGTCCAGTCCCTCTAAATGTGTCTAAATCTCTGTGCTGTGTTTTGAGTTCACAGCTGCCACAAGAATATATGTGCACGATTTCATCAGCTACACGTCACATGAAACATCAGATATGCAAATATTTAAACTAAAAAAAAGATAAACAAAATCCAAGTTATATTTTACACAATTGTCAAGTGACCCTGAATTTGAAAACATGTTTTTTTTTTATATAATATAAAATATAATGGTGAGTGTTCTGTCTTTTTTTACTATCCTTTAACACTCAGAATCAAAGAATGCTGGGAACTGGAAGTCTCTGGTAACCACTGATTGTAACTCATTCTGTGAATGGGTGTATATATATGTGTGTACAATACATTCACATTTCTATGGGAATATGTATGTGCAATATATGTACAAAATAAAGGATAAAACTGTATGAATATTACATTTAATGCTATTTTTGTATTTGCTTACAAATATTTTAGATGTATTAGTATATAGCCATACATGGTCAATGCATATATTGCAGTATTGTAAAATATAAGCACCAGTTTCCCATATATGGAAATGTATTATGTAATATATTGCATTATATTTTACAGTATATTCCCATTTATTTTTGTTCTGTAAGGGTATGACTGTTCTTGTATTAAACCTGAACACAACATTATTAAATGACTTTAAAATACCCCACTGCTCAGGTGTGCGTTTCTCGTGCAACAACGTAATTTGCTGTTTAACCATGGTACGATGCATCTTCCAACAAATCAGCTAGCTAGTTACGACTGTTTCCTCAAACCTTATTGTCGCAAACCAGTTGTTTAGCCACGTTGGTGAATGATGTCATGCAGGTGGTGGAGTAATAACTTATTTAAATGAATCCATTTGAGATCAAATTAATGCTAGATTGCTTGCTATAAATTATTGTCACAGCATCTAAGTACTAATTCTCATTTTTCTCAGTTATTTCCCAGATAGCAACTTTGTGTCATCCCAGATCCGGCCCACATCTGGAACATGCGGAATGATGATCTGGGCCATTTGTGACATGGAATGATTGCACTTGGGCCACTCCTGTTTGCCAGATCTGGGCCACAAGCAAGCCATAGAAATGCCACATGTTAGCCAAGAGCAAAGAATAAAACAACTGGACCTTATCTGAGCCACAAAATCTTATATATTATTTATAGAGTCATCTCAGCATTAACAAACCTGTTACCAAGCAGAGTCACTGAAGAAAAGAAAAGAACAGAAAAAAAGAGACGAGCAGAAACACAAGAACTACAACTGACTTAAGCCACAGCCTTAGATGAAATCAACTGAAGGTGAAAGACATTAAATCTCTCAAGATCTGATTAAACAACTCCACAAACAGCATTACCAGCTTCACTTATTACTAACCAGACTGACTTTATTTCTGTCAGATGTCTACAGAAGCTCTTATTGACTATTATCAGAAGTTTAACTCTCATGTTTGTTTCATTTGAGGCTACCATGATGGTGATTGTTGTTTTAATGTTAATGGAGTTCAATGGTTTAATGTCTTTATCTTTATTTATCACAGGCTACATTCATCTGCAAAATCTTTTTTTTTTTATGATATTTCTCTATAATTAATTTAATTTAAACTGTTAGTTCGACGTACGTCAGAACTGAAACGACGAATAGGGATATCGCATGAGAACCCTATCATCTTCGAGTGTAAACTAAACGAGCCAATGAAGATTGGCGTGCGAGCTTTGCGTTCCGCACTCCGCCCCCACGAGCGGGTATAAATACAGAAGCGGTAGTGCTAGCACTTAGTCTTTCGCTTCGGAGCCGTGCAGTTGTGTGAAGCTGCAGCATCTGAGAGTGTTCCAGAGAGCTTTTGAAGAGTTTCCTGTGTCGGTGTGAAGGTGCTACAGCGGTCCCGCGATCCCTCAACCAAACAACTGCTGTTTTCACAGCAAAACCTGAGAGCAAAAGAAAGAAAAAGCTGAAGGGTTGCTATTTGGGCCGGTGGGTGAGTGTGCTCTGCAGAGAATAAACACCTGCAGAAGCGCCGTGGTGGTTCCCCTGTGTGCTTCGGCACGACTATTTAAGAGCTTTAATTTCCTTCACGAGCGTCGAGTGTGTTTTTTTCAAGATGTCATTCCACTCGTGCACTGCTGGATGCGGTCGTTCCCTGTCACCAGCTGACGGGGACAATCGCTGCATCACGTGTGTGGGCATTCAGCACGCTGAGGCAGCTTTTGTGGATAGTTCATGTTCTCATTGTGGGAACATGACTATCGCGGTGTTGAGATCGTGGCTTGCTTACCTTGGTTCTTAAGGCCAAGCCCCGTCCCTATCCCCCAGATATCCCCCTGGGTCCGCCTCCTCCGAGGGAAGCGCTTGCAGGTTCACTAGCTGATCTCTAAAGGGAGTCTCAAGATAACGTGAGAGTCGCCCGGCCCGAATTCTAGGCACGATTTGTCGACTGAAAAAGCGTGCAGGTCCCCTACCCTCTTGATGGAGGCCAATGCAGTCAGGAGAACTGTTTTAAGTGACAGAATTTTTAACTTGGCTGACTGCAAAGGCTTGAAGAGAGTTCCCTGGAGAGCTGTAAGTACCAGGGACAAGTCCCAAGAGGGTATAGAGAGTGGGCGAGGTGGATTTAGTCTCCTCGCTCCCCTCAGGAACCTGACGATCAGGTCATGCCTTCCCAGTGACTTACCTCCAACTGCATCGTGATGTGCGGTGATAGCAGCAACATACACCTTGAGGGTAGAGGGAGACAGCCTTCTCTCCAAGCCCTCTTGCAGGAAGGAAAGCATTGACCTGATCGAGCAAGATCGGGGGTTCTCCTGGTGAGAAGAACACCATTCGATGAACAGGTTCCACTTCAACACATGGAGGTGCCTCGTAGAAGGAGCTCTAGCAGAAGTGATGGTGTCTACCACCGACTGGGGTAGGCCACCTACAACCTCCTCGTCCCATCAGAAGGTCCTTCCTCAGAGGAATGGGCCAAGGAGGTGCTGTCGCAAGGAGCATGAGATGTGAGATCATGAGATCAGGTCCGGTTGGGCCAATACGGTGCAACTAGCAGGACCTGCTCCTCATCCTCCCTGACTTTGCACAATGTCTGTGCAAGAAGGCTCACTGGGGGAAACGCATACTTGTGGAGGCCCTGGGGCCAGCTGTGTGCCAGTGCGTCCGTGCCGAGGGTGCCCTCAGACAGGGAGTAAAATAACTGGCAATGGGTCGAGTCCGGGGCAGCAAACAGATCTACCTGTGCGGTCCCGAAGCAACGCCATATCAGGATCGCCTGGGGATGGAGTCTCCATTCTCCCGGAAGTGGAGGCTGCTGTAAGAGCTCGTCGGCTGCACGGTTGAGCCCGCCTGGGATGTGAATGGCACGAAGCGACCTCAGATGCTTCTGACTCCATAAGAGGAGATGGCTGGCGAGTTGTGACATGTGACAGGAGCATAGACCGCCCTGGTGGTTGATGTACACAACAGTCGCAGTGTTGTCCGTATGGACCAGTACGTGCTTGCCTAGTAGCAGCCCCTTGAGGCGGCCCAGCACAAGACGCACTGCTAACAACTCGAGGCAATTGATATGCCACTACAGTTGAGGCCCCGTCCACAGACCTGAAACTGCACGCCCATTGTACGTGGCCCCCCACCCGGTGGAGGAGGCATCCTCAACCATAGCATGCCTGGACACCTGCTCCAAGGGAACTCCAGCCCGCAGGAACGAGGGGTCGGACCACTGAGTGAGGGTATAACGGCAGTTCGGTGTAATGGCCACACGGAACGTACCGCGTTGCCACGCCCATCTCAGGACTCGGCCATGAAGCCAGTGTTGAAGCGATGAAGCAATCCGAGCAAAGTGACTGATTTTCAGTGGGGCACTCAGGCAGTTCAACACCGACTGAACGAGCTCCTCGGTGAGGCGCGTAGTCTGGTTGACCGAGTCCAGTTCCATACCGAGATAAGAGATCCTCTGCCCGGGGGCGAGTTTGCTCTTGTCCCAGTTGACCTGAAGACCCAACCGGCTGAGGTGAGCCCTGTGTTCGCACAACTGCTCTCACGAGTGAGCTAGGATCAGCCAGTCATCGAGATAGTTGAGGATGCGAACGCCTTGTTCCTTGAGCGGAACAATGGCTGCCTCCGCAATCTTGGTAAAGATAGGGCCAGCCCGAAGTGTGGGACCTTGTACTGATATGCCCGTCCCTCGAACACAAACTGTAGAAAGGGTCTGTGTTGAGGAAGAATCAAGACATGAAAGTACGCGTCCTTCAGGTCGATCACTGCAAACCAATTTTGGGGACGGATGCATTCGAAAATACGTTTCTGCATCAACATCTTGAACGGCAGCCTGTGAAGGGACCGATTCAAGACTCGCAGGTCGAGATTGGCCGTAACCCACTGCTTTTCTTGGGTACAATGAAGTAGGGGCTGTAGAACCCTGACCTCATATCGGCTGGAGGGACCGGCTCTATTGCGTCCTTCACCAGTAGGACCGCAATCTCCGCCCGAAGCACAGGAGCATCGTTCGCATCCACGCGAGTGAAATGGATGCCCCTGAACACTGGGGGATGCCGGGCGAACTGAATCGCATAGCCGAGTCTGACACTGAACCAGCGGGACCAACGGCACAACAGACGTACCCACGGTGGGGCAGCAAGGCGGAGCCAGGGGACCTGACTCAGACGGCAGTGCGGCAGAGTGACAGTGCGTGTGGGAGACGGCACGGGGGCGACCTCGACCAGCAAACTGCTCTCTGCTGGTGAATTGAGAGGGGGCTGAGGGTGGCCAGGCACAGTGTGACACACCACCAGACGCACCCTCTTGTGACCCAGAGGATATGGAATCTGCTCTTTTACTGAGAATGTGGGTACTCCGGGGAGCCAGCGGCGGAACAGAAATAAACCGGAACCAAGGATTCACCACCCGGTCCTCCTCCGGGGGAGGGAGCGGTGCCTTCACCATCTCCCGAAGAGCAGCTCCAACTTCCTCTGGGTCGCCCGTCTCAGGACGGCTTTCTGGTTCGCTTGCCACCTGGCTTGGCTGCGGGCTGAGCGGCCTGGGTGCCGCGTCTGTGACCAGCTCCCTGCAGTTTGCTGGGTGAAGGCTGCTGCTTTGCAGACTTTGCAGGGGCGGAGGACGACGCATGCGGGCGCCCTCGGCGACGAGCAGACGAGGAGGCCGGCGCCAGCGGCTAGGTGGAGGCAGCAGCTGCACGTCAGGGCAGGACATGCTTCAGGGCCTCCGTCTGCTTCTGTGCGACCGAGTACTGTTGGGCGAAGCTCTCGACCGCGTCGCCAAACAGCCCATCCAGCGCCACGGGGGAGTCCAGGAACCGATATTTTTCGGCCTCCCTCATGTCAGCCAGGTTGAGCCAAAGATGGCGCTGCTGAACCACCAGCGTGGCCATCGCTTGACCAATCGAGCGCGTGGTCACCTTCATTGCCCAGAGGGCAAGATTGGTGGCAGCTCGCAGCTCTTCCACGAGCTGTTGGTCAAGTGCCTTGGCCTGGTAGACCTGCAGCAACGCCATGGCATGCAGGGCAGATGCAGCCTGCCCGCAGTGTCTGTAAGCCTTGTCCGTCAGATTGGACGAGAATTTACAGGCCCGAGACGGGAGGCGCGGGTTGCCCCACCAATTGGCGGCCGCCGGACACAGCTGCATTGCGATGGCACGCTCAACTGGGGGGATACCCACGTAACCCTTGGCTGCACCACCATCCAGGACGGTGAAGGCGGAGGAAGGACCTGACCAGTTTCGGAAAGAGAAAGATGTCTTCCACGATCTAGTCACCGCCTCTTGCACTTCTGGAAAGAAAGGTACTGGGGCAGAGCGCTGAGAAACAGCACGGGCTGCCCAGAGAACCCAATCGTCCAGCCGGGAGGGTTCGGGGCACGGTGGAGGATTCCACAGGAATACGTCACACACCCCGAAGGATGCAGCGCAAAAAGAGACGGCCGGTCGCTCATGAGAGGGACCCGCACGCTCTTCTGGCATCGCCACGGGTAGCAGCGCGTGTGAGAGACCAGGGGCCCACGGAGACTGGCTCGGCGGGGAAGCCCTGACCGTGATCCTCAGATCTCCCGGTCTATCTGCGGAAGTAGCGATCCTCTGGGGACTGCTAGATCGGGGGATAGGGACTGGGGCTTGGCCTTGAGAACTGACCGCATCCAGCAGCGCACGAGTGGAATGACATCTTGAAAAAGACGCACTCGACGCTCGTGAAGGAAATTGAACTGCTCTTTGTGAACTGTGCTGAAGCACACAGGAAATCACCGCGGCGCTGCTGCGAGGTTAAAAGGTTAAAATCGCAACCCTTCTGTTTGTTTCTGCTCTTTTGGTTGCTGTGACAACAGCAGTTTATGATCGGGAGATCGCAGGACCACTGAAGCGCCTTTTCACCAACACAGCACACAGACTGCTTCCTTCTGACTCGTTAAATTAACACCCCGAGACGCTGCTTAGAACTGCACGGCTCCGAAGCGAAAGACAAAGTGCGAGCGCTACCCCTTCCGTATTTATACCCGCTCGCGGGGGCGGAGTGCGGAACGCAAACCTCGCACGGCAATCTTCATTGGCTCGTTTAGTTTACACTCGAAAATGATAGGGCTCTCATGCGATATCCCAATTCGTCGGTTCAGTTCTGATGTACGTCAAACATGACTGACTGAAAGGGAACTGTGCTGTGTTTGTAGACTGATTTCACAGCTGTTACAAGGATGTCAATTCGTGACTTCATCTGTTACATGCCACATAAACATGCAAATATTTAAAGTATGAAAAAAAGTTTACTTTTATATTGAAAATGTTAATCTGAAAGCTTGTGATTGACCAGTCAGAATTAAGAATCCAGTGTGCCACATAATAATAAGTTGCATCTATACAAGAAAGGAGCAAATTCAATTTGATCACCAAATATTATTTTCACAGACTGAATGTTCAATCTTTGAACGTCTAAACTGAACAGCACAGGTGCAACTCATCAATCTTTTGATGTGGATATTTTTCAGACTATTTAAGAGAGCAACAAAGAATAAGAGATAAAAAATTATAATAATAATAAATATGGGGAAGAAATATGCAAAAGATGACCTTGGGTGACTGATTAAATGTTTTATTGGATTAACAAATACACTGATATCAAACTCAAACGCTCAGAATATGTTATATCTAAATAAATCCAAGACAATTCAAGATGTTTATACACATGAACAGACAATCAAACTAAGAAATGATAGGAAATATAACATAATGTAAAGACCAGAGCAAACACTAAGAGGAAAGAGACACTTCAACTAATAGTACAAAAATAATATTATTAAAAATGTAAAACAATGTAAGGCTTTTTTGTCATTTATGAGGAACCGAGGCAGGAGAGTTTTCCAGTGCGGCGCAGATAAAGAACAGGCTGAACAAAACTAGTTAGAGAATAACAAACCAAACCAGGAGCCCAAAATGTCAATTTATATTCGTTTTCCAGAATTATAAACACTCCTGCGATAATTATTGGCACATATGTGATAACCATGTTCACTGTTGTTATTAGAATGAGATTAAACGCTCTTCTCTTCATGTGGTTTTCCTCCTCTCTCTCTCTCCCTCTCTCTCCTGGTCCTGACTGCTTCAGAGCTCTGAGAACAGCCACAAGACAAAACAACTGGATGGAGAAGACGAGGAGGAACTGCAGTGAGAAGAACCATGTATGTGCAGGAATATTAGATGTCATTAACGTGATCGCACAGACCAAACAGGACCCAAGAATAACAATCCAGGCCACAGCGCAGCAGATCACTCTATATCTGAGAGGTTTGTACTTCAGAAAGGTTACAGGATGAACCACTGCCAGGTAACGCTCAACACACATCAGACACTGAAACAGAGGACGACCAGCGATGGAGAGTCCTAGCAAAAGCATTGCTAATGGTGCAAGAACAAAAGTGAAATTTAACAGTATAAATAACAAAGCATCCAGACAGACACCAATCTCACAAACAGACAGATTTAAGAAGAAAAACTCTAATACAACTCCATTTCCTGTTCCTGTGATGATAAGCCATATGACATAGGAGTGTGTAGGAAGACCAAACAGGAGATTGATGCTGAACACACACATTTCCAGATTCCCCAATGGCGATTTAGAAAGGGTTGTGGAGTTCGTGGAAGCTCCTGGTGTGGTGGAGTTCATTTTTCCTCGTTTGTCTGAGCACAGCTGACAAAACATAAATAGTATTGCTATAGAAAGAGAGAATTATAAATAGATAAAAAAAAAAATAGACAGAAGGCACATTTTCAATCCACCCCAGCAATTCAACACAGTTTACATTTAAATGAATCATTTTTTGCTTTGAAGAACATTTTAAAAATATTTTTCCAATATAAAGAACGCTTTGTTCAAATAAGGTTTCTTCATGAAACCAGAGATGCCAATAAAGAGCCTTTATTTTTAAGAATGTACCTTAAAGATGTCAGGTAATTTGCTAGTTCACATTGATGAAACAAATAGAGATCAGTTCAGTTTTACTCAAGTTATGCATCTAACATGGACATAACCCCTTTAATATGGTTGATGACCACAGGAACATTGTCATAAATCATTCAGCAGTAATAAGAAAATAATTAAATTTAAAATAGGAGTTTATCACCTGTAGAGTGAATGTCCAGTCTCTCTCTGTATAAATCTCTGTGCTGTGTTTTGTAGACTGACTTTACTGCTGTCACAAGAATATATGAGCACGGCTTCATCTGTTACATGTCACATAAAACATCAGATATGCAAATATTAAAAGTAAAAAGAAGGTTTAAAGAAGATCAAAAAGACACATACTCTTATCTGATACTTTTATCCCCAAAAAAGTTCATTTTGATGAACATCTTGTTCATTGAACTGTTGAATTAAAGCAATATCACACTTGCATTTGTGAAGCTGTTCCGAATATCAGCACGGCTGTGATTCATCATAGACATGAATCTGGAAAACTCTTGCTCAGTCAGTATGACTGTTTTTATACTGTGAAAAAAGAGAAATGGTCCATAAAATCAACAGAGAAGAATTATGAAGGTGCAAATCACTGAACATCTGGCATGCAAACTTTTAGATATTTAGAAAGAATGGAAGAGAAAATTACATGGAATGATTGATTAAGTTTATTGGAAAGAGAAGCAAATATCTACCATTTATAATATACAAAAGGTATATATCTGACACACACTGTATGTGTCTGTATTGCTATCTTAGTGAGGACATTGCATAGACTTCCATTGATTTTATATCAGGTCAAAGATATTTTCTAGCACCTAACCCAACCCCTAGTCCTAAACCTACCCATCACAGAAACGTGCAAAACATTACATTTAAATAAAAACCTATTTTGGTTGATTTATAAGCCTTTTTACCTAGTGAGGGCCAGTCACGTGTCCTCACTAGTGGGTTGAGATAGTATTTCACAGTATAAGTGAGGACATTTGGTCCCCACAAGTATAGCCAAAACGAGTACACACACACGTTTATATATATATATATATATATATATATATATATATATATATATATATGTGTGTGTGTGTGTGTTTCAGATAAACACACTAAGAATAATGCAACAATAGAACAATGATTTCTTCATCCACAGATTGACTGGTTCACTGACTTTCTGATCTATATTAAACTCAAAACTTTCAAAACTCCCTGAAATTACCAGTTGAAATCTCAGTTGTTGGCTGCTCTTTATATTTTAGAAGTCAGGGTGCTCAACTTTTTACCATTTTACACAAAGATTGCATTTAAAATATATCAGGATGATATAGCAAGCACTTTTGAGGGACAATAAATGGATTTTACATTTTCACACGGTGTGTGATTCAGCAGTGTAAAGACCAAAATAAACAGCAGTTTAAGAGGATAGAGACAATTCAGTTGAAAGAACAAAAATAAAAAAACAATAATAATAATAAAACTAGTTGCAGTTACATTTTCTACACACTGTAAAACCTGATTTAAACTCAGATTATTTGAGATTGCCGTGAGCTAATCAATACTTATGAGTACTGTAAACTTAAAGTTAAATTCACTTATATTTTAGTGTTGGTGTAGTCAATCATTAGAGTAAACTCAACTTAAAAATATTACGTTTATTTATTTATTTTTTTATTCCGTTTGAATTCAGGTAACAAATCTAAGTCTTAACAACTAGAGAACAGAGGCAAGAGAGTTTGCCAGCCTGGTGCAGATAAAGAACAGGTTGAAAAAAACTAGCAAGAACATAACAAAACAGACTAAGATGCCAAAATGACAAACTGTATTGCTGTCTCAGAATGATAATGAATCCAGACATAGTACCTGGCACATATGCGATAATCATGGTCACAGTAGATATTAGAATGATGTGAAACGCTCTTCTCTTCATTTGGTTTTCCTCCTCTCTCTCTCTTCTTCTCTCTCCTGGTCCTGACTGTTTCAGAGCTCTGAGAACAGCCACAAGACAAAACAACTGGATGGAGAAGAAGATGAGGAACTGTATCAAGAAGAACCATGCGTGTACAGTTGTGGTAAATAACAAAAATATGATCAGGCAGACCAAACAGGAGGCAAGAGTGATTATCCAGGCCACAGCGCAGCAGATCACTTTATATCTGAGAGGTTTGAACTTCAGAAAGGTTACAGGATGAACCACTGCCAGGTAACGCTCAACACACATCAGACACTGAAACAGAGGACGACCGGTGATGCCTAGTCCTTGTAAAACAATTGCTAAGGGCAAGAGACTTGAAATGCAATTTGTCAATATATAGAGAAAAAAATCCAAACAGATACAAATCTCACAAACAGAGAGATTGAGGTTGAAGAATCCTGAAGCAATTCCACGTCCTGTTCCTGTGATGATGAGCCATATAATATAGGAGTGTGTAGGAAGACCAAACAAGACATTGATGCACAAAATATAAATTTCGACATTGCCCACTGTCCAGATAAAAGGGCTTGTGGAGTTGGTGGAAGCTCCTGTTGTGGTGGAGTTCATTTCCATCTCGTGCCGCACAGGAGCTTGTAAAATGCAACTGATATTGCTAATAGAGGAGAGAATTACAAAATGTAACGGGCTATTCAGACTGGAGTTCAACATAAACAAGATAAGAAAGTTGTTTGAATTAGCAGTATGTGGTTCTTGGTTCAGAAGTTCCACTCAAAAAGCCTGAAACAAATCATTTACGATCAGCATCTTATGATCATTAAAATTAATAATAAAATTATTAATTATTAAATTAATAATTTAATAATTTTAGGGTTTTAAATAATCCTTATACTTTAACTGATTAAATAGTAAAATTCCTATAATTTTTTGGGTGATTCATCGTCCTGCACAATGTATGTATTCCTTCTGATCTTTGATGGTCTGATCTTTGATAGTCCTTTATTATATATATAGAAACATTTTCGAGAGCATATTGTAAATGCATCAGCCGGCTGATTTGAAAACGATTGTTTTTGATGGAAGTTACTCCCAATTCATAGCACATAAAAGAAAATGAATCCAATTTAAAAGAGTTTATCACCTGTATATGTGAATGTGCAGTCTCTCTAGATGTAGGTTATATAAATCTCGTTTTTCAGACTGACTTCACAGATGTCAAAAGAATAGCTTATATTACATGTATGACTTCATCATGTCATGTACAACACATGCAAATGTTTAAAGATACATTTATGAGGTCCATTTGACTTAAAGGACAGATGGAATAGGTCTATGGAACAAACACACTACTACAGCAGCCAGAACAGCCAAATAAATAATAAAAGTTATGAGCCCATCTAATGGAAACACCAAAAACCATCAGGGTAACCTCAAATGAAACAAACATGAGAGTTAAACTTCTGATAATTCTCAATAAGAGCTTCTGTAGACATCTGACAGAAATAAATTTAATCTGGTTAGTAATAAGTGAAGCTGGTAATGCTGTTTGTGGAGTTGTTTAATCAGATCTGGAGAGATTTAATGTCTTTCCTCTTCAGTTGATTTCATATACGGCTGTGGCTGAAGTCAGTTGTAGTTCTTGTGTTTCTGCTTGTCTCATCTCTTTTTTCTGTTCTTGTTTTTTCTCTTAGCTTTAGTGATTCTGCTTATTAACAGTAGGTGTTCATCACTAACACTCACTTAATCACTGAATTCTCTCATTAATTTCTACACTGCTTCAGTGTTATTCTAACACTCTGTAGTGCACACACATACGTGTTCATTTAAAACTTAGAATTTTGCTGTGGGGTTTATAGGGTTAAAGGTATAAGATGAGAAAAAAAGTGAAACATAATTTAACAATAATAAACTGTAAACTGTCAATTACGGCAACAAACTAGAATAACAGTACTTTACTGGCAATCCTGCTGCCAATAGATTACCGTAAAATCAAGGAAAAACAGTAATAAACTGTAAATTGATTTATGGCAACAAACTGTAGAGCAAAACTGTAATTTATTGGCAACACTACTGCCAGTAGATTACCATAAAATAAAGGAAAAAAGAGTAACATACTGAAAAATGTAAAATGTCATATTTACTATATGAAACAAGTTTATTTGACTGAAATATTAGAGACAATCAATAGAAAAAAGTTATGCAAAGTCAATAACAGACAAGATGAGTAAATATTAAACTAAAGTGTTTTTGCACAAGATAATATAGGAAAGATCTGTTAGTTTAATTAATTAGTTTTGTGGGTCTAACGATGAACTGCAAAGATTTGAGTTGAAGTCATGTTTTTGATTATTTCATTGTTACAAATTTAGTGTTTGCAGTTTAGTTTTATATTAAAAACTTTTTTTCAGTGGACTCAAATGAAATAAGTTAGTGCTAACCATATGTTGTGGCAAAAATTTACTCAAACTGCTTAAGAGACAAATTCAAAGAAAATTGTCTTTACAAAGAATTTATTTCTTGCAAGAAAGGTCAAACAGTCACAGCAACACAGGTTTCTGCAGAGTGCGACACAGAAGGACGGGTTCCCTCAGCTTTTATACCTCCCTCGTCCCTTTCAAGGTGACAATTCTTACCATCAGTACTTTTCCACACACATGGAAAAGTAAGAAGACACTCTATCATGACAAAAGGCCTAAACCTAGGACAGGATGGCCTTTTAGGCCTTAGATCATAAATTTACGACAGAATTAGGGCCAATTAACCCCCCCCCCCCCATGTCACCCTTAGGTTCCCGTCACCGTAGCAGATGTTGTTTTCTTATTTTTTACAGTGTTCTAAAAGTTACCAAAAAAATTAAAAATAAATAATAAAGCTATGTGTAGTTACATTTTACAGGTTTTACAGCTACAGGTTTTATGGAGAACAGAGGCAGGAGAGTTTGCCAGCCTGGTGCAGATAAAAAACAGGTTGAACAAAACTAGCAAGAACATAACAAATCATAGCAGGATGCCAAAATGACAAACTGTATTGCTGTCTCAGAATGGTTAATAATCCAGTGATAGTAACTGGCACATATGTGATAACAGTGGTCACAGTAGATGTTAGAATGATGTGAAACGCTCTTCTCTTCATGTGGTTTTCCTCCTCTCTCTCTCTCCCTCTCTCTCCTGGTCCTGACTGCTTCAGAGCTCTGAGAACAGCCACAAGACAAAACAACTGGATGGAGAGGAAGAGGAGGAACTGTATAAAAAAGAACCATGAGTGTACAGTTAAGGTAAATAACAAAAATGTGATCAGGCAGACCAAACAGGATCCAAGAGTGATTATCCAGGCCACAGTGCAGCAGATCACTCTATATCTGAGAGGTTTGAACTTCAGAAAGGTTACAGGATGAACCACTGCCAGGTAACGCTCAACACACATCAGACACTGAAACAGAGGACGACCTGTGATGGCTACTCCTTGCAAAACAAGTGCTACTGGGAATAGACTTGAAATATAATTTGTCAATATAAAGAAAAGAAAATCCACAGAGTTACAAATCTCACAACAAGAGAGATTGAGGTTGAAGAATCCTGATGCAACTCCCCTTCTTGTTCCTGTGATGATGAGCCATATAATATAGGAGTGTGTAGGAAGACCAAACAAGACATTGATACAGAAAATATACATTTCAATATTGTGCATTTTCCAGATGAAAGGGGTTGTGGAGTTGGTGGAAGCTCCTGTTGTCGTGGAGTTCATTTCCATCTCGTGCCGCACGGGAGTCTACAAAATGCAACTGATATTGCTAACAGAGGAGAGAATTACAAAATGTAACAGGTTATTTAGACTGCAGTTCAACATAAACAAGATAAGAAAGTTGTTTGAATATGCAGAATGGGGTTCTTGGTTCAGAAGTTCCACTCAAAACTTACTATAACTTTTGGGTAATTCATGGTCCTGTACAATGTATGCGGGGAAATAAATAAAAATTCTGTTTTTACATGTACTGTAATTTTATCAGCTTTTATTTGTTGTTTCCTTCTGATCTTGTCGGGTGAGGAGAGTCTCTTTATGTAGCCCTTTATTATATATAATAACATTTTCGAGTGCATATTGGCAATGTATAAGCCAGATCATTCAAAAACGATTGTTGACAGTTTGACGGAAGTTACTCCCAATTCATTAGAAATAAAAGTAAAATGCGGATATTAGCAGCAAAATATGCAGAACACAAAATCTATGCAGGACTGATAGTGACAGTAATAGGGTTGAAATCATAAAGTATAACATTAAAACGTATCTTTGTTTGGTTCATAATTAAAGATACAGCCTAGTGGGTTTGTAATTATTACAGATAATTACAATTATAATAATTAATAATATTCATTATTTTACGTTGGGTTGACAACTAATCCATCTAACATGACAATATACCCTTTAATATGATTCATAACCACAGTGACATAGTTTAGTATATAAAATAAAATGAATCCAAATTAAAAGAGTTTATCACCTGTAGAGTGAATGTCCAGTCTCTCTGGATGTAGGTTATATAAATGTCTGTGCTGTTTTGTAGACTGACTTCACAGCTGTTACAAGTGTAGCTTATATTATGTGCATGACTTCATCTGGTACATGTCACATTCAACCGATGCAAATCTTTAATATTAAATGAATGAGGTCCATTTAACCCAAAGCACAGATGGAATAGGCCAATATGGAACATATTTGTTTAAATGTTGGGATTTTTATATGTATAGAAATAAATATAATTAAAAAGTTCATCTATGTGGTATGATGCACACAAATAAAATGAGTTAAAGAAACTTATTAGGGCGAAGAATTATCGGTACTAGCATTTAGTGATATTGACACTGGTTTTCATTTGTAGTCTTACTATGATTTAGTTTCACAAAACTTCGCTAAGAAACTTTGCACCAAGAAGGCACATTTTATTCAAAATTGTGAATTGATCGGAAACTTTATTGAGGCTCCAGACAGGATGTCAGTCTATGTATTATTAGTGGGTATTTTTCATTCTTTCTGCGAATGATAACGCCGCGCCAGTAGGTGGCGACAAGTGACTGTTCTTCTGATTGAATCATTCACTCAACCGATTTGTTAAAACCACTGATTAATTTTGGGATGAAACACTTCTGCTGTGTGTTTCAACAGATGTTTTGACTGTGTTTGTAATTATTTTCGATGGTGGAAAGGAAAAGAGAAAAATAACGAACATTGTGTCTAATATGCAAGTCTTACAATCACCAGCTGGTGTGCCCTTGATGTCCAGCAGAGGGCACTCCCCTCTTGTTCATTATCATTCTTCATGGACTACATTTCCCAGAACTCACTCCCCAGACTCATCATCCCTGATTGTCTTCAGCTGTGTCTCATTTACCTTGTTAACTCTGCCTATATAAACCTGGTTTATTCAGTCGTTGCAAAGTCTTGTATGTGTCTGTACTGCTTATGTGTCCTCCTTTTCTATGGCATGGCTTTGATTGTCTGCCTCTTGTCCTGGATATATCTGACTGTCTGTTCCTTGTACTCTGTCATTGTTTGGACTGTTTACTCTGTGCTTTTGCCTGTTTGGATTAACCTTTAATAAACTTCAACATTTGGATCCTCAAACAAGGAATTAAACAGTAGTGATACTGTCATGAAATGTTCCGAGACACAAGGTTAAAAACACACTCAATCACGCATGTTGTTGCGCATATCAACGCTGTTGCAGAAATGATACAGCATCAATCTTGCTTGTTTGATAACAATTATGATTTTATATTGTGGGCTATCCACACATTCAATTTACAAACGGTCGGTCACTCACGATTAAACAAAAAAGTGGTTATGGAATAATGAATACGTCTGAAAAATTGGCTTCCACAAGCACCAATCTTTGAACACCTGAATGCAAATTTTTAGAGACAGTCTTTAAAAAGATTGAGAGAGAAAATGACACTATATTGCTAATAAAATGATTTATTGGATAAACAAATATCAACCAAATAGTGCTATTAAGTATGCTGGATTTTATTTACCAACCAGGAAATATTGTTTAAAAGTTACGAGGTTGAAAGTTTTTTCAGGAAGAACTTGTGGCTGCTGAATTTGAGTTAGTGATATTACATACTTTGTTTATTTCCTTTATCAAAGATATTACATTACATTTTCCCAAAGTGTTATTGAGCACAAAGGAATGTTTTCCAATCTGGTGCACAAAACCAGACAACACATAACCAGCAAACCAAAATCTCAAAATATAGACTACTGTAGATTTGTAAATCCTGAGTAATTGGCACATAAGAAAACCAAGTTCACAATACTTACTTACTAAAATAGACATGTTGAATGTAAAACTGATTATTACTGAAGTAACGAATGTTTAGTCTTCACAATTTTATACATCTGAAAATGGATGACCATTAAACACCTGATATGCAATCTTTTAGAAAGAATTGGAGAGAACATGACGTAAAATCATTGATAAAGTCATCTATTGGATAAAAAAATAAATCAACCACTTATAACACATATATCTGATGAACACACAGAATAAACTGTTTAAATAAAGAGGAATTTCATGCATAAGTAAGATTTCATGCACTTCAATTATTTTCAAATTTGACAACATGTATCCAAAAATTAAAAAAGTAAATTAAGTAAATATCATAATAGCACATTTTATGGTGAAAAGAGGCAAGGTAGTTTTCCAGCCCGGTGCAGATAAAGAACAGGCTGAATAAAACTAGCCAGTACATAACAAATCACAGCAAGGAGCCAAAGTGCAGGAATATTATGTTTTGTTAGAATGTTTAAGAGTCCTATGATAGTAAATGGTACATATACAATAACCATATTCACTGTAGATATTAGAATAAGATTAAACGCTCTTCTCTTCATGTGGTTTTCCTCTTCTCTCTCTCTCCCTCTCTCTCCTGGTCCTGACTGCTTCAGAGCTCTGAGAACAGCCACAAGACAAAACAACTGGATGGAGAAGAAGAGGAGGAACTGCAGCAAGATGACCCATGCAAGCACAGTAATAGCAGATAACATTAAAATGGTCTTGCAGACCAAACAGGAACAAAGGATAATAATCCAGGCCACAGTGCAGCAGATCACTCTATATCTGAGAGGTTTGAACTTCAGAAAGGTTACAGGATGAACCACTGCCAGGTAACGCTCAACACAGATCAGACACTGAAACAGAGGACGACCGGTGACAGAGAGTCCTTGTAGAAAATCTGATAATAATATGAGACATGAAAACCATTTTGACATTACAAAGACTAAACTATCCAGACAGTTACCAATCTCACAAACAGAGAGATTGAGGTTGAAGTATCCTGATGTAATTCCACTTCCTGTTCCTGTGATGATGAGCCATATAACATAGATGTGTATAGGGAGACCAAACAGCAAGTTGATGCAGAACATGGAAATTTCTAGATCACCTATTGTCCATATGGAAGAGGTTGTGGAGTTGGTGGAAGCTCCTGGCATGGTGGAGTTCATTTCCTTCTAATTTGTCTGAGCACAGAAGCTCACAAAACATAAATAATATTCCTATAGGAAGAGAACATTTTAAATGCACTAGGTTATTCAGAAAGTAGTTTAACATAAGCAAGATATGAAGGGACATTGAAGGTAAATTTTCACTCTATTTCAATCTATTAATCATCACACTTCAATATTACATTGAACAATAGACTAATACAAGTAATTCAATACCGATTATTTTAATACACTGCAGTTTGTAAGTCTATACCCAAAATGGTCTGAAGACACATATAAAACCGTATTTTTTTTAATAACTCCAGTAATTTAATTAATTAATCTAACATGCCATTAAACTTTAATATGACCGATAACTATAGTGTCCAGTTTAAAAGAGGAGTTTATTACCTGAGGAAAGAATGTCCAGTCTCTCTGTATGTGTTTAAATGTCCGTACTTTGTTTTACAGACTGACTTCAGTTTTCAAAATAGTGCTGCACGTCACATAAAACATCAAATATGCAAATATTTCAAGCAAAAAATGAGGGCCAAAGAGATCAACATTAGTACTTAACATTAAAAAAAAAAAAAAAAAAACACGTCTAGAAAATATTACTTTGATTTTTACAATTTTTTTAAAATGCCAATTGACCTTTTAAACCAAAAATTTGGCAGTGCAAAAATAGACAGTGGTGCGTACATTTACACAAAGCATTGTAATCGGTTTAAAAGTCCAATCCGAAAATGCTCCATATAAACACCTCAAACGAAGCAAAAGCGCCAAAACCGATTGAAATTGTAATCTGTTTGAGAGGGGTGGGATAAACCTTTCCATATACCAAACAAAATAAAAATTCTGCCATAAACGTGATTACTTTGCATCTACGTCATCAAGTCGGGGATCGTCAGAAAGCAAAATGGCGACGGCAAAATTAATAAAAAACAGTTTATTAAATACACTGAAGGAACTCAGTGTATCATTACTTCGGACCATCATCCACACGCTTCTGCTTTGCGCCCGTCTTTTCCTCATACCTTACAGCAGTAATATAGTCAAATTCACGCTGTTGCTTGATTAAGAGCAACACTTTACATAAAAAATAGTGCGTGTAGGAATGGAACTCCATGTTGACAGGAATAAAAGGCGGCAGACCGGACATGCTAATGTGCGCACGTCACAAAGTCATTCCGATTGAAAGCGCCGGTTAATAGCTAATAATTAATAGCAACCACTTACACCCAGCATCTCTGAAAAACATGCTCAGACTGAACTAAATCTGTACATCAATAGGACAATGAAGGATTTTGTGCACTGTAAGCATTGACCGTCATTCATCAATATTGAACACAGCTGTTTGAAATAAGCAGTTCAAACCTCACTGACTACATTTTTGAATCCAATATAAACCAAGTCTATTCTGGTGCTCATTTAGAGGAAAAAAACGGGGAAAAATTAAAGGAAAGTAAGGTAATTCAGAAGACAAGGTAGTTTTCCAGCCCGGTGCAGATAAAGAACAGGCTGAACAAAACCACCTATGAAATAACATATCAAAGGAAAAAACCAGTGTTCACGAATATATTGCTGTGTCAGAATGGTGATGAGTGCCATGATAGCATATGGGACCTCTATGATGGCCACGTTCACAGTAGTTATTACAATGAGATAAAACGCTCTTCTCTTCATGTGGTTTTCCTCTTCTCTCTCTCTCCTCCTCTCTCCTGGTCCTGACTGCTTCAGAGCTCTGAGAACAGCCACCAGAAAAAACAACTGGATGAAGAAGAAGATGAGGAACTGTGTTGAGAAGAACCAGGCATATGCCTTCAGGTTGAGTGGGTTTAAAATAAACACAAAAAATAAACAGGATCCAAGAGTGATTATCCAGGCCACAGTGCAGCAGATCACTCTATATCTGAGAGGTTTGTACTTCAGAAAGGTTACAGGATGAACCACTGCCAGGTAACGCTCAACACACATCAGACACTGAAACAGAGGAGAACCAGTGGTGGCTAGTCCTTGTAAAAATCCTACTAATGTTAAGAGACATGGGAACACATTTGACAAAATATAAAAGAAAGAATCCATAGAGTTACCAATCTCACAAACAGACAGATTGAGAATGACGAACTCTGATGCAATTTTACTTCTTGTTCCTGTGACGATGAGCCAAATAATATAGGAGTTTGTAGGAAGACCAAACAAGACATTGAGGCTGAAGACACATATTTCCAGTTGGACTATTAGCTTAGTGGAGTTGGTGTATGCGTCAAGTGTGGTTGAGTTCATTTTTTCTTCACTTGTCTTGGTGCAGAAGCTCACAAAATATAGCAACTGTGATCTGTATAGGAACAGAGAGGTGTAAAGCTATTTCAGGTTTCAAAGTAATTTATGACTCTGATTAATAAAGCAAATGGCAGTCTACTAGCAAATCTTGCCCATAACCTCTTTGACTGATAAGCAATAGCCACATTGTGACATATCATTCGGCATAGAAAAAGAAAATGAATGCAATTTAAAAGAGAGGTTTATCACCTGAAGAGTGAACGTCCAGTCTCTCCGGATGTGTATAAATCACTGCGCTGGGTTTTGTAGACTGACTTCACAGCTTTCACAAGAATATATGATGTCTACACATAGCATAGAACACATATGCAAATATTAAATGTTTAAAAAAAAATGAGGTTCAAAAGTCTAGTTATGTGGAAAAAAATAACTGATAACTCACGATTAATACAAAATTAATGCTTTTTTTTTTTTTACTGTTCAAATTGGTCTTGTTACATAAAAATATTTGGCTGCCTTATTTTAGGAGGGATATTCAGGGAGATCACCATTGGAGGTCCATTCCTTTAAATTTCCCCTTAAATGATCAATGAGATTGAGATTTTAGGAAGTCAATTTATTTAAAGAAATTGTGCCTAAAGAGTGAATATAAATCTGAATCTTGGTTTTCACAGGTGGCTGTGGCACATGTCGAACACCTGCTACTGTATGTAAATTTTTAGAGTACCAAATATGAGGTTTAGAAAGACTCAACATTATGAGAAATTAACAGACAATAATTCATACACAACCAGTCAAAGCACGCTCTGGACATTCACTCAACCACCTTAATGAGTTTTGTTGTATGAACAAGAGATCAATTTGCAGTGCTGAATATTTCTAAATAAACACAACTGTGAGTGATAGATTAAACAGTAAAATACCACATTAGAAGGTCTTGTGAGGTACAATGGCAGAAGAGTTTTCCAGCCCGGTGCAGATAAAGAACAGGCTGAACAAAACAGTCAATATATAACAAACCAAAGCAGTGAACCACAATTTCTTAAAATACTGTATTAGAGCGGTTAATAATCCAAATAGAGTGAATGGGACATATATGATATCCACATTCACAGTAGTTGTTTTAATGATCTGAAATGCTCTTCACTTCATGTGGTTCGGACCACAAGGGCCAGCCTTCGCTCCCCACGTGCATCAATGAGCCTCGGCCGCCCATGACCCTGTCTCCGGTTCACCACTATTCCTTCCTTGGACCACTGGAGAACTGGAACATCCCACAAGAGCTGCAGTTTTGGAGACGCTCTGACCCAGCCATCTAACCATCGCAATTTGGCCCTTGTCAGACTCACGCAAATCCTTACGCTTGCCCATTTTTCCTGCTTCTAACACATCAGCTTTGAGGACAAAATGTTCACTTGCTGCCTGATATATCCCACCCACTAACAGGTGCCGTGATGAAGAGATATTCAGTGTTACTCACTTCACCTGTCAGTGGTTATAATGTTATGCCTGATTGGTTCACATGGGGAAGTGGTCTGTGTAATTTAATGATTGCCAGACCTTAATTAAAATAAATAAATAAATACAATACAATACAATTTAAATCTAGCAATAAAGGCAAGGATTATAGTGGCAGAACTGATCATAACAACAGTGAATGTGCGTATTTGACTGAACACTCAAATAGATTGCATCTGAAAGCTTAATCCCGATATAATCTTTTTTAGTTATTTTTCTTTCTTGTCTTTAGACAGGCATGTGCGTGATAGAACACTTAATTTTCATCTACATTGATTTCAGGAAAAGTTTATTGAATCAACACAGTTCAGGTATTGTTGATAATGTTCTAGAGGAAAAACCTTTTCAAATTCAAATTAGTTTGTCACCTAAAAAGTGAATGTCCAGGCTCTCTGGATGTATTTAAATCTGTGCTGACTTCACAGCTGTCACTAAGATATATTTGCATGACTCCATGTCACATAAGACAAGTACAATGCAAATATTTCAAGTGACAAAAAGGATTTTCAGATAGCTGTTTGAGTAAACATTTGAAACATTTGCATAGAAAATGTTCTATTTGCATAGGAAATGCATTATTGAGTTGTTTTATAGACATAAGATGTTTATATGCATGTAAAAATATGGGATGCTAACAATGAATAATTATAAATTTGTTTCACTAAATATTGACTTTACATCAAGATAAAGATATAAGCCCCTTTTAGAGATTCAACTCGAGTGTTTTGTGATTATTATGATGCAGGTAAACAGGATCATATGGAATCGGTTTGAAGTACTGTATGGTACAGTTGTTCTATGGAAATAAATATTCTGTAAAATTATCAAATTGATTTGACAGAAATGAGAAATTTAAACTCTTAAATTCACCCCCATGGTCTATGAAAACATTCGACATGGAAACAGGTGACATTGTGTTAGAGATAAGTCATAACTACTTTTATTTTTTTGAAAACATACAAATAATAAAACAAACATGTGATAGATATTTTTTTTATCACACTTTTCCTCATCTCAAAGCAGGTTAATTTTTTTTACAGACAGATACAACCTCTTGGTTATTTTCAACATTAGTGCATGCTGGGAAATAGATCCGACCTTATATTATTCAAACAATTTGTCATTCTCTTAAGTTGTCACAAACTCCATTAAACAGCCTAATGGGTGAAAAATCCATAAAACAGCAAAAAGATCAATTGTACCAATTCTTGACAAGATGAAATGTTTTAAAGGAGAGAGAGGTGTTATGGAGGTTTGAAGAAGGGCAGTTTCCCAACTCGCCGGAGAAAAAGAAAAACAGGTACAAAACCCCCCAGCACAAAACAAAGCAAGCTAAACACGCTCACTTCCATGACATCTTTTTTTAACAGGATAAAGAGAAATCTTGAAATAATAAAAGGAACAATTACGATTAGCATAGTCACAGTCAATATTACAATGATCTTAAACGCTCTTTTCTTCATGTGGTTTTCCTCCTCTCTCTCTCTCCCTCTCTCTCCTGGTCCTGACTGCTTCAGAGCTCTGAGAACAGACACCAGACAAAACAACTGGATGGAGAAGAAGAGGAGGAACTGCACAAATGAAAGCCACATGAAAAGGCTGGGTGACCCTAAAATTAGCATGCATAAAAAGCAGGATCCAAGACCCGTTATCCAGGCCACAGCGCAGCAGATCACTCTGTATCTGAGAGGTTTGAACTTCAGAAAGGTTACAGGATGAACCACTGCCAGGTAACGCTCAACACAGATCAGACACTGAAACAGAGGACGAATGGTGATGATGTTTCCTGTTAAAAACCTCAATGTAATCAAGGCCACCGATTCTTGGGGACTAATTCCCTTCAGCAAATAAATCAAAGCAAACAGACAGAAAATGATCTCACAAACAGTGAGATTGAGGTTGAGGAACTCTGATGCAACTCCATTTCCTGTTCCTGTGAGGATGAGCCATATGACATAGAAGTATGTAGGAAGACCAAACAGAAGACTGAAGATCATCACACAATTCATCATAGTGGCCATTGGCATGTTTTCAAATGCCGTAAGGTTAGTTGATCGGAGAACCTCAAATTTGAGATCCACAGAGTAGTTCATCTCTCCGCACTTCCCTCTAAATACACAATCTTCAAATCCGAATCTGTGCAGAAATGTTATGAAACATCATTAACGTTCATATATTAAGCATGTTTTACTGAGTGTTAAATTGGCATCATCTTCTAGCTCCGAAAACAAATTTTTTGACATGCATATCTTTTTTTAATATTATAAGATTTGATTTTAAAACTAGAAACTAATTCAATATAGAAGAGTTTTAAGACTCCGTATTACCTTGACAAGTCAATTTCCAGTCATTCTTCACAAAACAAGTCCCATTCTATATAACTGTAATGTTTAACCTTTGAGATTTGATTAAAAGAAAATACTATGAAAAAATCAACTGGTGAAAATTCCAGCGAGAAGCACAGTATTGTGAAGTAGCTCTTTTGGACTGAGAAATTGATTCACATCTCTCATAATTTATTCCCATTCAGTCCTGGCATGCAAATATAGGTCAGATGACATGTTATCTTTTCCTCAATCCACCTTTTCCTATGCCCCATGATGCTTTGAGTGAATTATGGGAGTAGCTTCCTTTAAACTGCAAACAAACAGTGAAAGGCTCGCAGTATTAAAGAATTGGCTGTTTATGATTTCACTTTTTTAACTTTAGTTAGTGTGTAAGAGTGTGTTAGAGCATACACAATGTCTGCAAAGTTACGACGCTAAAAATTCAATGCAAAGGGAGATGTTTTTTATTTTTTTTTCGCTGTTTAAATTCTACAACAAGCTTCTTCCTGGGTTGAGCTGCCTTAGAGAAGTTGTTGTAGTAGAGTGTTGTTGATGCCGTCATTTTACGCCGGACTGCTTCACAAACGAGGGTCAATTCAATGATGGATTTTTACAAAAGATTAACATGACGGCACATGCTAGTCAATGAGTTGAATCAACTCCACAGCAACTACATAAATTTATCCACTAACCATTCAGAAACGTACGGTGGCCCAGTAGTGCACAACACAACGAAATTTAAAAAGCAAACATAAGTTCACAACACAACGGAATCACCATCCCTTCATCATGCGCCATGGTAGCGTGTCGAATCATTCACAGGAATAAATATGAAGCTATTGTGCACAAAGGTGATTTTTAATTAATTAATATTTCATGTCGATGTACAATGTTTACATATTTAAAACTAATCATGGTAAGACTCTGGACTCTTAGAACAGTGGCAAGGAACTCTTAACTTTACTGAGCACCGAGAGCATTTCCGTTGTGGATTTATTTCCGTTGTGTTGTGGCTTTATTTCGTTGTGTTGTGAACTTATGTTTGCTTTTTAAATTTCGTTGTGTTGTGCACTACTGGGCCACTGTAGAAACATCCAGTTGCATTCTAAAAGTTGGAACTTCTTCCTGAGTCTCTCCATCAGTGTCCTACTCCGAAACACCGTTACTGACAATCCTCATTTTATCTGCGTGAGATTCTCCAGCTTTGTTGTTGTTGAGCAACTGAAGCGTGAGCTGTTAAAGCTCTTCCCTCTTTTGGAAAGGGGGCTGGGAGCAGCAGCTCACAGACACCATATCAAGTGTTACGTTATTCTTCCGACCTCTGAAAATAAAACAATTGACAGCTCATTCAGTCAAACAGGCTGAGAAGGATTATTTGTAGCTCAACCCTACCATCTGAAATTATTTGGTCTTTTTGAGTGGAAGTTTCCCAAATCGGAAATGCCTCCCATAATTCAAAATTCAGTATGCTCATAAGGAAAAAGGTGGATACGGAACACTAGACTTAACATGACATCATTTTCAACAAAAAATATAAAACTTACATTTTGGCCATTCATTTACTGAAAACACAAACTTTTGAAAACGGATTTCAAAGTGTAAGTTTGTTGAAAACGATACCATTATCATCTCTGTGTGAACTACAAAAATACAAATCTAAATTGTTTTTGGGATCCGTGTGAACAGGGCGCGTTATGACAGTGGTGTCGTCTGTATGAGGAAAGTATAAAGGAAAAACCTTTCCGTTCTTAGTACATCATTGCTGTGTAAACGCACCCTTAATTTGTCTACAATTGAACACAGCTGCTATAGTTTTTAGATTGATCTGATTCATATAAAATGAGAGTGTGTTTGTAATATGCTTTAGTAGCCTATACTGATACAAAACTGTGTGCTCTTTTTTCGTATAGGCCATAAAAAGTCAGTTTTTCTTGTTTCTGTTGAAGCAAAAGATGATCTTTGGAATATTCTCAAATCATGCCATCCACGCTCGTTCAACTGAGCCTGCAGTTTACGTATGATTCATTCATGTCGTTCAAATTTATACAAATTTCTATGGGTTGTACTGTAAATTCATTCTGTTTATTCCTTGAACTATCCATTACACGTGGCTGTATTTAGTCAACTGTCTAGTCTAAATTCTGTATTCTATCTTAAACTGATGTCTTTTTTACATTTTATATTTTATTGTTATGTGTCCTATTGTCTGTGCACCGAAAGTCCTGTTTATATTTAAATATTTATATTGATTTTTTTCTATTTAAATTTAAATGAGGCAGATTTCACCTCACTTGTGCTTTGCTTTGTTGACTGACTTGTCACATAAAACATCTGAGATGCGAATATTATCAAATATCAGTCATAATAAACATTTGAATAGAAAATACAGCACTTGGAACATTTTAATTTGAATGCATGAGATATTTACATGAATGATAAGTGTTATTTATTTGTTACATTCATTCACTAAATAGCAGCAAATAGAAAAATAGTTGCTTTTAAAGAGTTTTAGTGAGAAGTCAATGTGTTCTAAATCACATACTACTATACAAAATTAGTGAAGACTTAATACAATAGAAACAGTTATGGAGCACAAAAAAAAATCTTAAAATAGCAAATATTTAAAATGGCAGCATATACAAATATCAAAACATCAGAAGATTTAATAGTTGATCAAATTGCAACACAGACTGTAAAACTTGCCCCATCTGAAATTTAAAATAGCTAACAAAGTTCAACCTTTTAGTTTGAAATTGAGATTGAGATTGAGATTTCTCGAATGTGACAACTAGCCCGTCTCCTCTATTTGTGTCAGAAAGGTTTAGGTTTTAAATGAGTGAGAGGAGCTATGGAGGTTTGATGAAGGGCAGTTTTCCAGTTCGTCTGAGATAAAGAAGAGCAGGTACAAAACCACCCAGAACAAAACAATACAAACTGAACAAGCTAATTACTGAATTATCTTCCTGTGTCAGAATATAGATCAATCTTGAGATAATAAAAGGACCAAATAAGACTAGCGTAGTCACAGACATTACTACAATGACATGAAACGCTCTTCTCTTCATGTGGTTTTTCTCCTCTCTCTCTCTCCCTCTCTCTCCTGGTCCTGACTGCTTCAGAGCTCTGAGAACAGCCACCAGACAAAACAACTGGATGAAGAGGAAGAGGAAGAACTGGAGGAATGAAATCCATATAAACGCATTGAGTGTCACTGCAGAGACGAGCGCACAGGATCCAAGACCCATTATCCAGACCGTAACGGAGCAGATCACTCTATATCTGAGAGGTTTGAACTTCAGAAAGGTTACAGGATGAACCACTGCCAGGTAACGCTCAACACAGATCAGACACTGAAACACCGGACGGATGGTCACAATGTCTCCTGTTAAAAATTTTAGTAGTAGATTCAAAAACTCTTGGTTTTGGAGACTTGCGATCATCAGCTTTGGCACATAAATGACAGAATACAGAGAGAAAAGGACCTCACAAACAGCGAGATTGAGGATGAAGAACTCTGATGCAACTCCTCTTCCCGATCTGATTATGAGCCATATAACATAGGAGTGTGTTGGAAGACCGAACAAGATACTGAAGATCAACACAGAAATCTTGAAAATGCTCACTGGTGTGTTTTCATTTGCTGTGAGGTTGGTTGATTGGAACCATTTACACTTGGGATCTTCGTAAAAGCAGTTCATCTCTGTACGTCTGTCGAAATATATTTCAATCAGTATGTGTGGAAAAGCAAATGTTAAATCTTTTTAAATCTTTACAAAACTAGATTCTCAACTGTTACATGTAAGTAAAGTCAATTTAGTCTTACGTCAAAGGATTTTAAACATGCTTCTTTTATATTTAAAATAAAAATGTTTTGTCTTAACTTAATTTTCAGTAAATTTTCTGTCTTTCAGGTCCTGTTTAATATAATGCACTCTTTTAACACATTTGTATCTGATATAACTAGCATTCTAAGCATTAGAATGAATATTAAATATTATAATCTTACTTTGTTTCCGGAGGTGCAGTTCAATCCAATGGGAAGCACAGTGTAAGTGAAGTACTACCTCTGTCTCACAGGGAATTTCATTTCACATCTCTCATATATACGCACACATATAATTGCCATGGAATCCTAATATGCAAATGACCAAAAAGACAGATAATGCCATTTAAGGTCCCTTTCTCTCGTTTATTTAATAAACTTGATTTATTAACAAAGAACAGAGAGAGTTTGAGAATTCTTTTTTATACAAAGTTTTGGAAATACATGGTGGTCAAAACATATTAATTTACTTAGAAAATATGTAAATATTGGAAATAATTTCAAGTTTTAGGATTCTCAAAAATATGAGCAAGTTAAAAAAAATGTCAATGATAAATTAATGAAGAAGAAATGAATAGACAAATAAACAAATAAAAGAATGAATAAATAAATGAACAAATATTACCAAAAATACAATTTAAGCCTCTAATCAAGCAGATCTCAACTAGGTCACACATTAGATCAGGGTCCAATTATCACTAACTATTAACTACAACTTTTGTCTCAATAAACTCCTAATTTACTTCTTATTAATAGTTAGTAAGGTAGTTTAGGTATGGGGTAGGATTTGGGGATGTAGAATATGGTCATGCAGAATAAGGCGTTAATATGTGCTTTATAAGTACTAATAAACAGCCAATATACTAGTAATATGCATGCTAATAAGAAACTATTTAATGTGAGAATTGGATCCTAAACTAAAGTGTTACCAAAATGAAGACACTCAAAAAAATAAAAAATAAAGAAAAAAGAAACAAGAAAAACTGACTTTTTATGGCTTATACGAAAAAAAAAAACACACAGTTTTGTCCTTAATAAAATGCATACTACATTTTAAACATCTTTTAAATCAACTGATAGTATAAAACTAACAGATATTTTACTGCTAAAACTCACTTTCCTGAGGAGCAATTGTAAAATATCCCAAAAGCAAGCACAGTATGTACCAGTCCCACCAGTCTCTCATATACATACACATACTGAATATTAAGGTATGACATGCAAATCCTATCAAAAATGACTAAAAGACACATGACACCATCTAAGAGCTGAAAGGATCACTCGTATGGAATAGGAAGGTAAGATTTTGAGTAAACAAACATTAACATTAGGCCATTTTAACCATTTACAGCTTGAACAAAACAATAAATCCAGAGTAAATAACACAGGTGTACAAAAACTGAGACTACATGGACTAAATTGTATTTGAACAATTATTCATCTGGATAAATAGTGATTTAATTAACATTGCTTCAGCTCTGCCTCTGACAAAGAAGGGCAGTTTTCAAGCCCGGCAGAGATACAGAACAGGCTGCACAAAACCAGCTGCAATGAAACATAAAATGCTAAAGGGCATAAATATTGAAAAATCTTGTGATAGCAGAAGATAAAATAATGCTAAGAGAATAACCGGCGCGTACATGACGACCATGTTCACTGTAATTATTAGAATGAGATTAAACGCTCTTCTCTTCATGTGGTTTTCTTCTACTCTCTCTCTCCTTCTCTCTCCTGGTCCTGACTGCTTCAGAGCTCTGAGAACAGCCACACAGCAGAAGAGGTTTACAGAGAAAAATAGTAAAAACTGCAGTAATATGCCAAACCTATAAACACGAGAATATGTGTCTGCAGTAAACATGCAAAAGAAACAGGAGCTGAGAGCCATAAACCATGAAGCAGCAGAGCAGAACAATTTATATCTGAGAGGTTTGAACTTCAGAAAGGTTACAGGATGAACCACTGCCAGGTAACGCTCAACAGAGATCAAACACTGAAACAGAGGACGGCCGGTGATGATTAGTCCCATTGCAAATGATAAAGATCCAGTGATCTCTGTAAACCTGAAGGACAATAACATGAGAAGAGAATTCACGCAAATAATAATCTCACAAACAGAAAATTGAAAGCATAGAAACTCTGACGCAATTCCTCTTCCCTTCACAATATGCCACAGGACGTAGGCATGCACTGGCGGCCCAAACAGGACATTGAAGTAAAGCACGCAAATCCTGAAAACGTTCACTTGATGGTTGTTGTTTGAAGTGACGTTGAGATTCAGATCAGGGATGGAGGAGTTCTCCAATCCTGCCATCTTCTCAATGCGTCTCTATTCGTTTCCAAAGAGAAACAGCTCTGGAATATTGATAAACCAATAATAGCATTGGTGATGGTCACCCAAATTAATCAAACACGAATGTAACAAATGTAAGAACACACAAGTTCTTCACCTGTAGAGTGAACTCCCAGACTATCCAGATGAAGTCTCTGCCAATGTTTTGCAGACTGATTTCACAGCTTTCCCTGTATATGAGCTTAGCATGACACTTCACACGCAACATGCAAATGTGAGGGATCAGAATTCATTGCATATGACCAAAAAAAAAATATATACAAAGTGGCATCTGCAAACCCTTATGTAAAGAAAATATTTTTTCATATATGTATGTTCAATATATTAAATGAAGTGTGTATTGAGAATAATATATTGCATTAATGTATTACAATATATTGAATAATACATTAAAAGTCCATGAACAAAAACATTTTTCAGTTTGTTATTCTCTAGTTAGTCTTATTTTCCCGCCACTCCTTTGTTTCCATGGTTACTGTTATTAGTTCATTCTGTTCAGCAGTCCGTGATTATTTATCTTGTTTGAGTCACTATTTAAGTTCTACCTTCACGGTCATTCATTCGTTAATGTGTTTGTTTATGCCTGTTTGCAGAGTATTATTATTATTATTATTATTAAAGAGTATGTTCGAACGTCATTTCAGTCGGTCTTCTTGCACACCATGCTGACAGTTATGTTTCCGCTACACGAAATATTTGAGCTGCATTTATACGAGGAAAGTTGTGTTGGTACTACTTATGGGCTAGCTTATTGAAAACGTCTTTATTGGTTGAACAAAAGTTCAGTGCTGCTAATTTAGTGATTTTGTCATTAGATTTCGTGACTTCCCCGCCCCTTTCGAGACTTTTTTCAAAAGCCTAGCGACAAATCTAGAAACATTTTGAACGAACCATCTAGATTCCGTGACTCGCCCACTTATCTATATTAATCGCCAGTATGACATCATCTAGCGACTGGTTTTAGCTACTTTCAGCTAAAAACAATGTTGAGTTCAAAATGCTCAATATTGAGGAAGATGGGGAACTGTAAGAATGAAAACCACATAAAAATGAAACCATGTGACAGAACAATGAATATACAGCACAACACAGGATCCAAAAATAATTTTCTAGGCCGCAGTGCAGCTGATAACTCTATATCTGAGAGGTTTGAACTTCAGAAAGGTTACAGGATGAAAAAAAAGTTTATTAAATGTATTTTTTTTGGTAAAAATCTAAGTTTATCATTTTAATACTTAAAAGCTTACAATACAAGTTATAAGAGATGATTATTACCTTGACAAGGAACGTTCCAGCCATTCTCAAGCAATCAGTACCATTTGGTATAGCATAGATAGCATTTCGAACACATTTTTTTTAACCAATTGGCAAGATATAACAAAATGAGGATATTACTGAGAAAATAATTTCCTGGAGAGCAAATAAGGAAGTACAATATTCCTCAGTAAAGCACAAACTCTGCTGTTGCATCTTTCACACACAGTTTACATAATGAATAGTGCCTTGCATGCAAATGAATTAAACATTACCAAAACATGATTTTTTTGTTGTTGTTTCAAATATTAAATTAGCATAAAATGCCAATTTTAAAGAATGTTACCTTATATTATTGAATTAATAAAGAATTCTTCTTAGACCGCATTGGAAATCTGGGACTTTATTTAAAAATTAACATACGCACATACACATTACATGCATATGCTTCATTTCTTTAGGGAAAACATTATTAATATAATTAACAATTACTAATAGTACTACTATAATGTGCTTATTCATCTAGAAAAAAAAATAATGAATATTATAATCTATTATTATTGCATTGCTAATATATAAAAATATTTAATTACATTTGAGAAGCTTCAGCTCCAGCAAAGGAAGGGCAGTTTTCCAGCCTGGTGGAAATACAGAACAGGCTGCACAAAACCAGCTAGAATGAAACATAAAAAGCTGAAGGTTGTAAATATTGTAACATCTTGTGACAGAAGATAGAAAAATACTGCGATAATAGCAGGTGCAAACATTGTGACTGTGGTCACAGTAATTATTAGAATGAGATAAAATGCTTTTCTCTTCATTTGGTTTTTCTCTTTTCCTGCTTTTCCTGGACCGGGTTTCTTCAGAGCCCAGAGAACAGTTAAACAGCAGAAGAGGTTTACGAAAAGAAAGAGTAAAAACTGCAATAGTACACCAAACACATAAACCTGAACATGATCGACTGCAGTGAACACGCTAAACAAACAGGATCCGAGAACCATAAACCACACAGAAGTGCAGCAGATCACTCTATATCTGAGAGGTTTGAACTTCAGAAAGGTTACAGGATGAACCACTGCCAGGTAACGCTCAACACACATCAGACACTGAAACAGAGGACGACCAGTCATGTAAAGTCCAATTGTAAATAATGAAAATGCAAAGATCTCTGGAAATCGTATCACCAACAACCCAATAAAATAATTCACGCACATAAGAATCTCACAAACAGAAAGATTTAAGTTTAGAAATTCCAATGCAATTCCTCTTCTTGTGACAATAAGCCACAGGACATAGGAGTGTGTTGGAGGCCCAAACAAGACATTGAAGCAAAGCACACAAGTCCTGAAAATGTTCATCTGAAAGTTGTCAAGTGAAGTAACGTTGAGATGTGGATTTATGTCAGGGATGGAGGAGTTCTCAAATCCAGCCATATTCTCAATGCATCTGTATTCATTTCCAGAGAGAAACAGAAACAAGTCTAAGCTCCACAAAACAGTGATAAACCAAAAACAATATCGGACTAGCCCAGGCTCACTAGAATGTGCTTGTTCTGTAGGCTACTGACAATTTAGCAAAACTCACAAAATGATACAATTCATTTATATTAATTCATTTGGCAGACGCTTTTATCCAAAGCGACTTACAAGTGAGAACTTGCCCTTGCTGGGGCTTGAACCCGGGTCTCTGGTGCTTTAGAAGTGAGTGGATACTCACCGAGATTACTCCAACTTTTGTTCCTTTTCACAAAAACTGACTACAAAGGCAGATTAAAGACCTTGCACAATAGCCTACTTATGACCTCAACAAGCGGATTAAACTATTTTGATGTTTGCATTACATTTAGCACACCATGGGTACGGTTTTGCTTGTTACCTCGGAAGCTCACCTGGTTCAGCACTGCCCTAGTAGAGTCCCTTTATTGTTTCAGCAAATCATACCATCCTCACGTTTGGTTTTGATAACAGAAACAAATATAGTGTTTGTTTTCCAAACGCGACAGATCAATAATCTTTACGCAGAAATGTCGCCAAATGCATTTCCAATGAGCCCGTTTTTTTCAAAAATAATAATCCAAAAACCTTAGTTACTTACTAGTTAGAGAAAACTGCAATGTGAAACGCTAAACAAAACCTGTGGAGTGAATTCCTATTTGATGAACAAGAGTCTCTGCCGATATTTTGAAGAATGACACTGGTATATATGTGCTTGGCATGACACCGGACAGGAGGGATGCAAATATGAGGGATCATATATCAAAGCTGGGAAAAATGTAGTATATTCTTTTTTTTTTCATATACATTGGTCACAAAAACTTTTATGTGTGCAGTTTATACAAAGACATATTGTAGGTCGAATACAAAAAGTACTGCCGCAAATTTCAACTGTTTAAACGGTTTATTAAAAGGAAACATGAAAAATCACACAGCCAAGAAGTCTGTATATTGTCTTCCTGTACACAGAATGGTACAGATCATATCATGACATGATATCAGTCAGCTCTGGTCCGTTACAGGTGGGAATTACTTGCGTTTTCTCTTCTTTAAGAGTGCATCTCTAAGGGCAATCTGAGGGGAAACGAGTGGGGAAGATCAATGCTAACAGGAAACACTGCAAACAACATGCACAAACTGAGCTTAAATGGTAAATAAAGTAATGTTTATTGCATCTAAAGGTATTAAAGATGTGAAAACAGCAGCAGGCTCACCTGTTTCTCTCTGAAGGAGCGTTTGCCCTTGGTCCTCACGTTCTGACTGTGTTTCATCATAATGAAGTTCTTTTTTCGTTTCTTCTCCTTGTTACTGGTGCCGGCGTACGGGTTTAGCTTACTCCTCTTTTTAACAAACTCTTTCCTATCAGTCCGCCCAGCCTGAGAAAGAGAGAGAGACAGAGAGAGAGAGAGAGAGAGAGAGAGAGAGAGAGAGAGAGACAGAGAGAGAGAGAGAGAGACAGAGACAGAGAGAGAGAGAGAGAGAGAGACAGAGAGACAGAGAGAGAGAGAGAGACAGAGACAGAGACAGAGACAGAGACAGAGAGAGAGAGACAGAGAGACAGAGAGACAGAGAGACAGAGAGAGAGAGAGAGAGAGAGAGAGAGAGAGAGAGAGAGAGAGAGAGAGAGAGAGAGAGAGAGAGAGAGAGAGAGACTTTTAACTGTTTTTCTTTGCTATGGGTAGTTGAAAAAAATGTCAATGTGTTCTTTCCTTTAACATCAGGATTTGAATAAATAAATAAATAAAATCCTGATATTGAGAGGGAAAAAACACATACACATAAACACACTATCATTCAAGAGTTTTTTTTTTTCAGATATTTTTAATGTTTTGGAAAGTCTTATGCTCATAAAGCCAGTTTGATAAAAAACACAGTTAAAAAGTTCTAAATATTAGAACTTATATATATATATATAATATTATATATATAATATATATAATATCTATATCTATATCTATATATATCTATATATATATATACACATTCCATACTCACTAATGCTGTAGCCAGTCGTGTTTCTTTGTCAGATTTGGGTTTCTTGTGAAGACGCTCAATGTCTCTCAGGCTTAGTAACTCTCCTCTGGGGGAGAAAAAAAAAAAAAAAAAAAAAAAAAAAAAAAAAAAAGTTCTTCCCAGTTTACATTTTAAGTTGCTAAAATTGATTCAGTAAGGAAACGCATCCTACCTCTCCTCTTCCTCATCACTCTCTATGTTCGTCCTCTTCTGACCCTTTCCGGGTGCAGAGCTGACCTCTTTGGCCATTTGAGCGATGCGGATCTTTTTGAAGTCGTCCTGCGTGAGGAGACGACTCGTGCTGACCACGGCAGCTTTGGATTTGCGCTCGTCCTCTGGGATACTCTGTAATTTCTCAGCCTGACATATATTGACACAACACGGGGGCAGATGCATCATTTCCCATCATTAGAATCAAATGCATCATCAGATAAGAAAATGGTATAATCCTTACCACTTCTGCCTGATCTTCATCAGAGGAGTGATGCACGTTCACCCACTCTCCATCATCATCATCCTCACTCATGCTGGCGCTCTCCCAGCCGTCTGTAAGGTAAAGCATTACGTTGGAATAAAATGTCAAAACGCTTTTTACACATATACTACTCAATGAAATAATAAGATAATACTAATGTATAGTACCCTCGTCTTCCTCTTCATCTACTTTCTCCTCTACTTCCAGCACCTCAGCACCAGGGATGTAGTCTTTGGCCTCCAACTCTCCATAGTTCTGGATTTTGGTCTCCTTAGAGGATTCTGTGGGCTTCCCCTGGAAACACAATAAATGCACATTAACATTCAAAAGTCTGAGGATGGCTAGATCTTGGAATTTTGTAAAGTCTGTTGTGCTCAACAAATCTGCAATTACTTGATCAAAAATAAAGCAAAAACAATAATATTGTAAAATTTTTATAGTTTAAAATAACTGTTCTCAATTTTAAAATGTAATTTATTCCTGTAAAGACAAAGCTGAATTTTCAGCATCATTACTCCAGTCTTCAGTGTCACGTGATCCTTCAGAAATCATGTGTTTATTTACTGCTTAAGAAACATTTCTTATTATCAAAAAAAAAAAAAGATGTGCTGCTTAATATTTTCTGGAAACGTCATATTTTTTCCAGGACTCTTTGATGAATATGAAGTTCAAAAGCATTTATTTTCAATAAAAATAATTTGTAACACCACAAATGTATTTACAGTCACTTTTTATTAATTTAATGCTGAATAAAAGCATTAATTTATTTCTTTGAAAAAAAATTTAATAAATCAAATAAAAATATTTTTTTTTTACTGAACCCAAACTTTTGAATAGTGGCGTCCATCTAGAACAAAATTTCCCAAACTGGGGTGGAAGAAAAGCTAATAAATTAAATGGTAAAAATGTCAAATTTAAATGAATAAATAATTTTAAAATAAACAAATGAAAATAAAACGTAAAAAAAAAAAAGACATTTTATTTGTTACCTGCATGTCATGTGACCACTAACCGTGAACATCAAATGTGTTATTTATTCAAATATTAACACAAAATCTCAGGGGGTAGTAAATATTTAAGTCAAAAGTCATCCTTGATCTAGAATGTGCAATTCAGGGACCATTTAGTCTCCTTTGTGGTTAATTTATTATTTTTTACATAATTTTAAGCATCTCACCCTGTCTTTTCTGTGTAGCATCTTTGGATTGAGATCTCTGAAGAGCTGGATAAGACCTCTGGCAGACATCACAACATCTGGAAGACAAGTACAATATTCAAGGAAAAGTCTATTCTCAAATTTCATTCAAATGTAAATGCAATGAACAGACCATGATAAAAAAAAAAAAAAAGATAAACCACATACTTTTATCTTTGTGGGATTTGTACTGTGTGAGATCTTGAAGCAGGTCTTCTGACATGGAGAGGGGACAGCGGGCTACCACTTCTTTGATGGCGTTGATTCTGAGATATGAAGATGAACAAGAGAGATATTCATGAGAAAGAGCAATAAAATAACAGTTCTCTTACATTTCACTGTATCTGACAGATTTACACAGCACCTACCCAACGGTCATGACCTCCCCCGAATTTCTGTCTGTAACAAAGTTATTGGCGATGGTCATGATGACGGGCTCAATGATCTGTAGACGTCACAGAAATGAATTAGCATTAGCACACGGTTGATCATGTTTTTGAAAGAAGTCTCTCATGCTCACCAAGACTGCATTTAATACTCTGAAATATTATTACAATTTTAAATGCGTTTTGAATTTTAATACTTTAAAATTATTTTTAAAAATTTAAATTTATTCCTGTGAGGAAGTCGTTCTAATATGCTCATTTGCTGCTTAAGATACATTTCTTATTATTATCAGTGTTGAAAAACATTCATATTTCTGTGGAAACTGCAGTATGTATTTTATTTCAGGATTCTTTGATGAAACAAAACTTCAACAGCAATTGTTTGAAATAGAATTTTTTTGTAACATTATAACTATCTTTACTGTCACTTTTGATCATTTTAATGCGTCCTTTCTAAATTAAATTATTAATTTTTTTAACGTCAAGCTTGTTTAATGACAGATTATTATTATAAAAAGGTCTCATGATCAGTTCTTACCTCAGGAGGGACCAGCTGATGTGAGGCCTGGGCGGCACACAACAAAATTTTGGTCACCTCTGAAAGAAAGCAACAAATTAAAATGAAGAGACCATAAACATGGCCTCGGAAGAAACATTAGACAAGAGACGCTGAAGGGAATTACACAGCAGCGTTTACCTCTCTGGTGGGGCTGAAGGAACCGCTGGACAAACGGATAGAAATTAAAAAGGAAAAGCTGTAAAGATGGAAACAAAACAGGTTAGATAGAGTAACTAATGAGACAATAATGAACCACGAATCCTCACTTAAACATTACCTCGTGAATTCCCACAAGTCTAGAGATGAGCTCCATCATCATGATCTTCACCTCAAACCGCTCGTTTGAGCTCTCCAGCTGCTTCAGGAGCTTCTCTGCGAAATCTGAAGAACACAGATATTAATTACTCATCCACATGCTTTTATAGAAAGAGATTCATGGATCAGTTCTTGTGGATCTGAACCTGCAACCTTTCAGTTATCAGATCATTAACCATGTTGTATTCTAAGTCAGTGTGAAAGGACGGTCTGACCTTGTGGATCGTGGATCAAGTGGATGGCGGAGAAATTAAAAACCTCCACTTTTTTCTTCTTTTTATGTTTCTAAGAAAACAAAATGAAAATGACAAATTTAGCAGTGGAATTAGCGAAACAAAACATTGACTTGCTGATTATGAAACACTTCATTTAACCTTGAGGACTTTCATGGCTTTCTCCATTTTCCTCTTATTTTTGGACGTTTTCTTTCCGGTGGAATATCGAATCATTAGATCTCTGGCTGTTGGCCCATCGTCCTGCAAAGGGAAAATTTAATATTTTTAATATTTAAAGTACACTATCATTCAATAATCGGTAAGATGATTCTGAAAGAAGTTTCTTATGTATACCCAATTATTTGCCCACAAATACAATAAAAACAGAAATATTGTGAAATATTATTATTATAATTTAAAACAGCCGTTTTTTATTTGAACATATTTTAAAGTGCAATTTATTCCTGAGATGCAAAGCTGAATTTTCAGCATCATTCAGTCACATGATCCTTCAGAAATCATTCTGATATGCTGATTTGGCGAACAAGAAACTTACTAATATCAATGCTGAAAACAATTGTGCTAATTATTATTTTTGTGGAAACCTTGATCATTTTTTTCAGGATTCTTTGATGAAGAGAAAGTTCAAAACAGCATTTATTTGAAATAGAAATCTTTTCTAATATTATAATGTCTTAGATAAAAAGCATTCATCTCTTTAAAAAAAACAAAAAAAAACTTTTGCATGCTAGTGTACATAAAACAAATAACATGATGCAAAAGCTGCACTTATTGTACCTCAGACTCTGAACCACTGTCTTTCTTTTCATCTTCATCTTTTCCCAGGAAGAACTTCAATCCAGCTACAAGGATCTGAGAGAGGAGCAAATCTGTTAAAACATGTTAGAAGAGGTCTTGGCAAGCCACTTAGTAAATAGTTAGAATAAAACGTATACTAAGTAATTAAAGTATCCTTAATACTGTAGATTCAAAGAGAAAATGCAATAAATAAATAATCCAACCTTTGTGACTTTGGAGAAGCACGCTGTGGTGATGACGTTCACGGTTTTAGAGTCATTCCTGATTGAAGTGGGAATGGAAAACAGTGATGACTGCAAATGCATCACATAATATTAAAGATATTTCTGTTCAAGGACTCACCAGATGTTTCTTCTGTAAAGCTCAACCATGACATCTAAAGAGATCTTGGCAGCAATAGGGTTTGAATCCCTCAGCATGGTGTACATGAAGTTCTGTAATGTCTGGCGCAGAAGTAAACACAAAAGTGCTGAATATTCATTTCAAAATGGAAGGAGGGAATCTTGAAATGGGTAAAGAAATAAGTATGAGACAACAATTTGCAGGGTAGCTTAAGTGAAAAAAAAATGTAAATATTGTAAATCTTTAATCAAAATAACTTCCCTTCCCTCTCACAGCATCATCAGAGAACAGATGAAATGACATGTTTACCAGCACGAGGGCAGAACTACCTGTCACTCGCATGAGATCAACCAATAGCAAACAAGCATTTCATCAATTTCCCAATGAGGGAAAAAAAGTCCCACCCTTCATTTTTTCTTGTTTGAGAAGCCATTTCACTCGGATACATCTCATAATATGACAGAAAAGACTTTAACAACTTCTCTATCATGCAGTCTTCTTTAATAACAAATCTTATGCAGCCATCCAATTGTCACTTGATGGAAAATGAATATGATGCCCACATTCAAACGACTTACTGTGTTCAGTTTGTTGTTTTTGTGCTTGGCGTTGATATTTTTGATATCGGTCACAATATGGGTATATAAAGTCTGAGGAGAGAAAAGACAAATTCTTTATCAGCAAGCTTTGCAATAATGCAATGAAATATTGAAGCATTTGCAATAATTCCCAAAACTCAGACCTTTCGCAAAAGTTTGTCATGACAGCGCAGCAGCTCAAAGAACAGCCCCAGAAGACTGGTGGGACTGACCAGATCTTTGTTCCTCAAGAGGATGAGGGCTTTGCAAAACGTCTGAAAGAAATTGCAAAAAGTTATTTATTTAGAAAACAGATCTTCAAAAGTTAATGGTAACATTACACTATGTAGCTTTTATTCTGCTTATTTTTACATTACATGCGTTTCTTGCCAGTCTCGTCATATCCATAAACAGAGAAAAGTTAGTCTTATTCGATATGTCTCTTGTTAGTATTGGTTCCCTATAAAAATGTATGGCGCTTATTTCTCTTTTATCCGTTGTCTTTATGTGTGCAGGTGTTTGTATATTTGCAAATGTTTGAATAAAAAAAAAAAAGTGTCTATATACATCGGCACTACACTATGGAAGCCCGTTTCCGCCACTGTTGAGAAAAAAAAATATTCCGTAAGTCATAATAATGAGAAACTTTCTCATAATAATGACTTAGCATCTCATAATAATGATTTAGTATCTCATAATAATGACTTAGTATCTCATAATAATGACTTAACATCTCATAATAATGACTTAGTATCTCATAATAATGACTTAGCATCTCATAATAATGACTTAACATCTTTAACTTAATCAAAAAAAAAATTTTTTTTAATTTTTTTTAGAAACTTTCTCATAATAATGACTTAGTATCTCATAATAATGACTTAGTATCTCATAATAATGACTTAGTATCTCATAATAATGACTTAGCATCTCATAATAATGACTTAACATCTTTAACTTAATCAAAAAAAAAAAATTTTTAATTTTTTTTAGAAACTTTCTCATAATAATGACTTAACATCTCATAATAATGACTTAGTATCTCATAATAATGACTTAACATCTCATAATAATGACTTAGTATCTCATAATAATGACTTAACATCTCATAATAATGACTTAACATCTCATAATAATGACTTAGTATCTCATAATAATGACTTAACATCTCATAATAATGACTTAACATCTCATAATAATGACTTAACATCTCATAATAATGACTTAACATCTCATAATAATGACTTAACATCTCATAATAATGACTTAACGTCTTTAACTTAATCAAAAAAAAATTTTTTTTAATTTTTTTTAGAAACTTTCTCATAATAATGACTTAGTATCTCATAATAATGACTTAGCAACTTAATAAAAAAAATAAAAAAATTAAAAAAGTTTTTTTTATTAAGTTAAAGATACTAAGTCATTATTATGAGATGTTAAGTCATTATTATGAGAAAGTTTCTTAAAAAAAATAAAAAAATTTTTGATTAAGTTAAAAATGCTAATTCATTATTTTTATGAGATACTAAGTCATTATTATGAGATGCTAAGTCGTTATTATGATACTAAGTCATTATTATGAGAAAAGTTTCTCATTATTATGAGATACTAAGTCATTATTATGAGAAAGTTTCTCATTATTATGACTTACGGAATTTTTTTTTTTTCTCAACAGTGGCGGAAACGGGCTTCCATACTACACAGACCGTTCGGCGTAGTGCCAATACAAAGTAACGTGAGGCCGATTCAAAAGCATAAGGACAGAGTTGCCAAGTTTTCACAACAAAACCCACCAAATGGCTACTCAAAACTAGCCCTGTCGCGTTTCAGCAGGGGTAAAAAAAAACCTCCCATGGGGTAAAATTCGCGTTATTTTCCTATTATGGGTAACTGCAGCTTGGAGTAATAGGCGTGCCGAACGGTTTCTCATTGGTGAAAGGACTATTGGTGTTGGCCAATTAGCGGTAACCATACATTTACGTAAACTCCTGGCGGCTGTAAGATGTGGCGTGTTTATACGTTTATCTATGTGATTAAGGCTTTATTTATCATAGACATGTATATTACGATAGCTAAAATACAACGCGTTTTGTGTGCGCGCGCGAGAGTAAGTGAGTGCGAGCACGTTTTTGTGATTTATGAGGAAACAATGTTTTATTATAAATGTAAAAAAGCAGAATGTTTTCTGTGCTGGGTAGGTTTAGGAGTAGAGTTAGTGTAGGGGGATAAAATGTACAGTTTGTACAGTATAAAAACCATTGGAACCTATGGAATGTCCTCACTAAGATAGCAAAACAAAGCTGTGTGTGTGTAAGACCTAAATTCATTTCGGTCAGTCATCCGCGCCATGCATAAGTTCTGAAGGCACTTTAGAAAGTAATTTTTAAAAACTTGAATGTAATATTCTTAAGATCACTGATGCTGTTTTGTATAGTATTATGTTGGATTTATTTCTTTCTGTAGGCCAATAGCGATTTAAGAGTATGGCTCGCCTTTATGTGGAACAGGAAGCTTTCGTGACCAATGAGAAACCGTTTGGCACTCCCATTACTCCAAGCTGCAGTTATCCCGGTCTCATTTTTTTGGCGAGGTCCCCCTGGTAAAAATTAGCATTCCAGAGGGTAAATATCACGTTATTGGGGTCGCTTCAATCCGCTAGAAAACATCGGATTTGGCAATACTGCACAAGGAGTCGTATGCTCTCCAATCGCGCTCGCCATACTTGTCATACGCCGATCGGTCTGCGCAGCGCCAACGCATCTCGAACAAGCCTTAGTTGTCACAACGAGATAGAAGCTAGCTTTAGACAGCTAAACCTAGAAAAAGTAAAAGTGACCCAGACATGACATATTGGTGCTCTGCATTTAACAGTGGGCAGCTATTGGGGTAGTCGTGGCCTAATGGTGAGGGAGTTGGGCTTGTAACGTGAAGGTTGCCGGTTTGATTCCCACACTGGCAGGAATTGAAGGTTTATTCTTGATTGTGAACAACACTCTCTCCACCTTCAATACCACGACTAAGGTGCCCTTAGTCACTGTGTGTGTGTGTGTGTGCACTTGTTCAGATAAACTGTCATAAGTAGCTCTCTAACAGAGTTCATAGCAAAGCATCATCTGTTTTAAGGGTCATATTCATCCGCAGTCACAGAGTCGAAGCACAACCAGAACTATTCGCACAGTTTTGTTTTTTAACCGTTAAAGGGCCTTTAAAAACAGCTACTGCTCTGATAGACTGCAAAACTATCTTGATCAAGTTGTAAACTACAATATTAGCTGTACTGTGAAAACCTCATAACAACAAATGTCATTCGTACAGACCATTCTGAGATCTGACTCCAGCACAGTATGATGGTTTAACAGAAGATCAGTCAGCTGCTGTGGGAAGTCTGACAGCTCGTCTAAGTAACAGTGTCCAACCTGGAGACAAAACGTCACAATAAGTCAATAATCCATAAGCAGTCAAATATAGAAGAAATAAAGAGCACGTCCACACCTGAGCCAGGAACATGACCAGATCAGCCAGGTCTTTGTTGGGTTTATCAGGCTGATGTTTAAAGATCTCCACATTTGACTGATAATGACGATACTGCTGCAAAAACTGGAATGACAACAAATTATAACAATATAAACTATGGATAAAACTAATTTTAACATTTATTCGGTAAAGTTACTAGTAAAACCTATGGCTGCTATCTGAACTACAGATCCCCAGGGCAATTTGTTACCAATAATAATCACTTGTTACTATTTAAAGTGACTAGCATTTAATGAATAACAGGTTCCTATTGGATTACGTACTACTAATTAACAAATAAAGTAGTAATCACATAAAAATAGACCCTAGTTCGGTTTAATAAATACATGAACAGCTTGTCAAGTAATTCTTTTGGTTTAGTGTCTTACCTCCTCCGTGTAGGACTTCGGATCCCTCTTGATCAGATTTTGCAACTGTGGGAGGTTCGTCGGTAATTTGTTATTGTGACGACCCGACATTTTGTATTATTATCTTATACTAAGCGTCAGAAAAGAATGTTTATTTTGACCGATTCGATTATTTCATCAACAGCGTGGCTCATGGGGAGGGCGCCATGTTGTCAACGAGCTACGGAACGCCTGAAAGGACAGTCGGATTCTCAAAAGCGTCACTACTGGGTATTCAGATCATCAACAAGTTTCCATTTTGTAGGCTGCGGCCTAGTGGACATTGGTGGTACTGCAGAAAACTTATTTTATGCGTATTTTTCTAGTCCAAGTGGAAAAACATATTTTTATCATTTATCACTATTTAACATTTCCGTTAAAAGTAGATTTCAAAATTTCGTTTTGTAGTTCACTAATATATCACTGATCAATCCAACTTAAATACCAGATATCCAAATTTTATGTTTTCAGTTGATTATTTATGTTTATATAAATATTTAACTTGACATTTTTGCTATTGGCCACGGAAGCTTTGAGTGCTTGTGTGTGTTGAGTTTCTACAGCCTCTGTTTTAGATCATTTATTAGTATTTTATGTATCTATATAAAAGATGAGGGAAAAAATCAATGGAACAGGAAAATAGTCTAATTTTACTGATACAACTACACCTGTTCAACAGGCAAATATGTAGAAAAGGCACTTTTTGATTTAGTTTGATTGACAGGCGATCTGACCAATCATAACCCAGAATCCACCATTTTGTCCGACAAAGCAGTGAGGGGAGTTAGTAGATTAACGTTGGTGAATTTGAACTTGAAAAATTGTGTGTACTCACGTCTTTACGTGCTTGAAACAACATTCCTTCTGATGTTCATTCATGTTTATTTGATGCTATAAATGAACTAGTATGAAGAGATGATCGGTTCACAAGCTGTAGCGATCTGTCACGACACATTAAAGACACACTATACGCTATTTATTGTTTAAACTTCTTTAAAAAAAACAACAACAATATTTTAAATATGAAAGCATTTCATATCAAAAGTGACCTGCTCTGTCTTGTCTGTCGACGTGTTGTCAGTGTCCTCTTTGCTCCGGGATGTATTTTTCACGGCATGAGAACGTGATGTGTGGTGTGAGAGCGCGTGGCTTGTCGGACAAAGCAACAGTAACCAAAGGTGGCGGGTCTTTGTGAAGGGTAAATTGGGAGAACTGAATTTAAAAACAACGTTTATCTTAAACTTAGTAAAACCTGAACATGAAAGAAAAAGTAAAAATAAGACCTGAAAGACTTAAAAAAAAAAAAAAAACAGTAGCAGAAATGATAAAAATACAATGATTAAAGCAAATCTTAAAGGCATGATATTCTTTTATTTACAAATTGCAAATTGTCCAGTATGTAACAGCTTTAAAACATATCAACAGATTTCATATGATAAATATCACACTAAATATAACACTTTTAATTTCTTCCATTACCACTGGCACTCAGTGATTTCTAAAAGATTTACAAAGCAAATACTGTCTTGTATTCTGTCAAGGCAACATTTCCAGCATCATTTCGTTTTAAAATACACAAGAATCATTTTGTACCACAAAAAAAATATGAATTCATTTCTTTTTTATTTGATCCATAATCTTTAAGGAATCTATAAAAACTGTTTTACCAAAAAACGATAAGTTATAAAATAAATGCTTTCAAAGAAGTAGCAGCCAATGGTCAAGAATGTAAGCGATAAGAATACACAAAATTCTGCAAGAATCGTATGTCACTGACGTCCAAAACATCGCAAGAACATAATTTGTTCTGACAAGGTCGAAGCCCCTGATCGGAAAACAAAGAAGCCGTTTCTAAACGTCTTGATGACTGAAGCCCGCTGGTGTTTTCAGCTGATGAGGAGAGAAGAAAGGCAGTGCTGGTCCACAGTTTTATCCTGAGAGTTTCTCTTCTGCCTGGAGACATCTGAGCACATACAAGACGACCTGGTAGCAGAAAATGTATTGTTCCTGGAGGGGAAAAACAGGAAATGTTACATGCAGAAGTAAACTTTAATTCAATGAAATGAATTATGAAATTCTTACCTCTGTTTGCACCATGCCTTGTCTCTGGAGTCTCATGGTACGTACGACATCTGATATGTCAAACTAAAAGGAAACGCGGAGAGCATACAATTACTACATGTAACTTAATCGCAAAGCCGGACAAAACTGTAAAATAAATCCAAATAAAAATCCATTTATAATGCCATTTCTTATGAATTCAAGTCAATCTTTCAAAGAATAATGACAGACTTCTATATTTTAATGGTGGCAATTACATCTGCATCTTTGCTGATGAGGCCAAGAACCACGTCGATGCAAATGAGCGTTCCTGATCGGCCAATCCCTGCGCTGCAGTGAGTGATGATGGGGCCTGATTGGTGGATGTGTCTCATGTAGGAAATGAATGTCAGGAGCTGTTCTGGTTGAGTCGGGGTTCCATGATCAGGCCAGCCTGTGTAGTTCAGATGAGTGACTCTCTGGATCTCATTAGTCTAAAAGAGAATGTTACACATTCATGCAAATTTAGGCATTTAATCTATACGGATCATTTTTTCTATTCAGTAAGTGTATTTATAAAGATATTAGAGCTGCATGATTTGGGGGGGGGAAATGTGCGATTGCGATTTAAAATTCCAGGTTTGCTGAGGCTTGTTTGTAGCGCTGCACAATTTGCCCAGAATTTTGTGATTATATTTTAATATTGCTAGAAAAATGATGATTATTATTATTAGTAGTAGTTGTAGTAGTAGTCATAGTCGTAGTAATATTAAATAAAACTGAAAATTATTAAAAAACAAAATCACTGTAAAATAAAAAAATTGAGTAATTAAGAAAATAATTTAATAATAATACCAACATTATTTTTAGTGCTGTCAAATCGATTAATCATAATTAATCACATCTAACATAAGTTTAATTTTGTGCTTATATAATATATCAATACTGCAAGACAAAAATTAGTAGTAGATTAAATAAAATTATAAAAACTAAAAAACTAAATTAAGAAATATTGCTATAATAACATCACTGTAAAATAAAAAGAGTATTTAAGAAAAAAATTAATTTTAGTGCTATCAAATCGATTAATCACGATTAATTGCATCTAACAAAAGTTTCTGTGTATTTATACATGTTTGTATACATGTAAACTTTTATGTTAGATGCGATTAATCATGATTAATCAGTTTGACATGCTACTATTTAATTTGTCTTAATTTCTTTATTTTCAAGTGTTAAACCATCCAACTGTTTGCCGGAAAAAAAAACGGAAAGATCCCTTAAAACTTCTCTTTTGTTGATAACTGCTTCTCATTACAAGTACATGAATTTAATTAAATCGCAGCCTTTGTGATTTGATAATTGCAGTGAGCCATCTCATGATTTCGGTTTTATTTTGAATCATAAAGCCCTAATATATACAGGATATATATATATAAACTGTGTCTGACCTGGATGTCTTTGACCTCTATGAGCCGAATAACAAAGTTGTCCAGGTGCTGATCTTTGACCAGCGTGATCTGCAGCCGGTCGTCCACCATCTCGGGTGAGCGGGGTGTGTCGGGCCAGTACCTCTGACATTTCACTTTCCCTCCTTCCACTTCCTGTGTCATCATGGCGATCACATTGGACTTCTGCTCCCAAACCATCTGCCAGAAGTCCCCGAGCGTGGTGGGCAGCGGACCCTGGCACGCGATGTACATGAAGTTCTCGTCTTTTACCGGCATCTTGATGAAGTTAGCATTTATGTAGCCACCATCCTTTCCCAACATGACCCTGGTGGTGTCAACTGAATCATGACAGAAAGCAAGAAATTATTAATATTCAAAGTATGTTAAAAAAAACCAGCTGAAACATTGTTAATTCATCAGTGTTTCTCCTAACTCACATGGAACGATGTTCTTGTAACGGTTTTTCTTCTTGTTCTCTTTGGTCTGGCCAATCAGACATTCATCCAAGGGACGCAAATTCTGCAGGTTCTTGGAAGAAAACAATATGAACATAATTTATTTTTTTATTACCATTTGACCATTAAAGGCTATATATATATATATATATATATAAAAATAAATATATATTTTTTTTAACCCTAACCCTGCCATTTAAAAGTTTGGGGTTGGTAAGATTTTTTTAATGTTTTTGAAAGTAGTCTCTTCTTTATACTGTACAAACAGTAATATTGTGAAATAATTATATGAACTTAAATTATTTTAATTGTAATAGAAAGTTCTACATTTAAAATAACTTCTATTTAAATACATTTTAAAATGTATATTATTCCTGTGATGGCAGAATTTTCAGCAGCCATTATACATTTTTTTGCTGTCACTTTTGATCAATTTAATGAATTCTTGCTGAATTAAATAATTTCTTTCCAAAAAAAAAAAAAGGGTCCAATTCTCACTATTAACTATTAATCAAGCTCCATAACTAAATAAAAAAAATAAAAAGGTAATTGCGACTTTTTATCTCACAATCAGAATCTCAGAATTGCGAGATATAAACTCATAACTGTCTTACAAAGTTTATATCTCACAATTCTGATTTTTTTTTCTTATAACATGCAATTGGGAGTTAGAAAGTCAGACTTGTGAGACAAACTCGCCATTCTGAGAAAAAATAAAAAGTCTTTTTCCCCTCACAACTGCACATTAAAAAATGCAATATCTTTAAAACTCACAAAAAGTCAGTATTGTCAGATAAGTCATGATTACTTTTTTATTTCATAGCAGAAACAAGTATATAAGTATATAGTACAGTGAAATATTTCTATACCTCAAACTCTTGCAGAGGAACTTTCTGTTCCAGCAGGCCTCTCATCATACGGACTATAGTGTTGAGGTTGGTGGATGTGTAATGACCGTCAGGAACTACTTTAACCAGCGGCAGAGACGTCAGCTCATCCTCAGTAACAATGGGTCCGTCTGAGAAAGAGAGAACATAACATGCATGACAGTTACAATGAGACAAACTGATTCTATGAACAAAAAGAACAGAAAATGATCCATTTCCCTGTGAGAAACCATGGTCTGACCTTCAGTAAATTTAGAGTTGATGTTCTCTATTGGCAGCTCATCACTGCCCCATGTGATCTCATCTTCATCCAGCTGGCCTGACAATGACTGCAGAGCGCTAAAATTTGATCAGAGCAAACGTTAGATTTAACTCTAGCTGAATTTAGGATGATATAGTTGTTAGTTTCATTCCTGTAGAGCACAACCTGATGATGTGTTACAGCCGACTTTGAAATAGCATTGAACTATTTGCTTTTATAACAACCAAAATGATTACATGGATGTTGGAAGTTGGCCGTTGAGAATTATTAGTTTGGGGACAGTAAGACTTATTAATCTTTAGAAGTCTCTTCTGCACACCAAGGCTGCATTTATTTGATAAGTATAAAGTATAACCAGTCATATTGTGAAATATTACTACAATTTAAAAGCTGAATTGTAATGAGTCATTACTCTGACGATCCTTCAGAAATCATTCTAATATGCTGATGTGCTTTTATTTATTATTATTAGCAGTTTTTGCTGCTTAATATTTTTGTTAGAATCGTGATACATTTATTCATGATTCTTTGATGAATATTTAGTTTAAAAACAACACTAATTTGATATAGAAATCAATCTTTATGACCAATTTAATGCATCCTTGCTAAATAGAAAAATTAATAAAAAAAATCTATAACGATAAACTGTAACTATAAATTGCTTAAATAGTCTGGATTAAGGCATGTTTACTGAACAAAGTCTTTTTTTTTTTTCAAACAATGGCTGCGTAGTTCAGTATTTTACGTTGTTTAATAAACTATTATATTTCATAAAATCATGTTAATAAACAGGTTTCCACTGCATTCACTATATTTTCTGTGTTTAAAACGCAAGCTGAAACAAAAACACCCACTGCAGATGTGAAAGAGTCCTATCAAAGTAGTAAAATTGTTTTCCTCTTCCTCACCTGTCGTTCAGTGGGGCATCAACATTTTCTTCCTTCCACGCAGCCTTCCGAGAAGTCTGAAGAACACAGAACAGGACGTCTATTTATCCCAAATACATGCTGTTCCAGGTCAATACAATTGCATCAAAGTCCATTGTTATTAGATCAGATCTCATGAACCATGTTTGACCGGTGTAAAATGGCAGATATTCCAAGTTTAATTGCAGATGGCCGTACCTCTGGGGAGTCTTCGGGCAGAGACGAGCCGTCACAGTCTGTGTCCTCAGATAGGTCACCACTTCCTTCTGTTCCCTTGCCTTTCTGTGGAGAGCCTGTGCCATAGTCTAGAACACACACACAAAATTCAGATCATGTAAATAAGCGGTTCTCAATATCTGCAGGTGAAATTCAGATGAGCCATCTGCCAGAATGATATCTCATGAGGGGTTATTACAAAACTAAAACCATAAAAAGTTTGTGTTACAGTTTATTTTAAGGTGTCAGTATTACAGTGTAATTATACATTTAAGTACTGAGTAATAATAATTAACTACATGTACCTACTATAGGGTTAGGATGAGGGTTAATTGCATAATTATGCAAAAGTTGTAGTTATTACTACAGTAACTACATGTAACAATGACACAGTAAAGTAAAGTGTTACCAAAGTTTGCTAATATTAAATGAAATAAAATTAAATATAAAAAAAAATTACTTGACAAGGCAATATTTCTCGTTTTCATTTACTTTAACCTGATGTACTAAAATAAAACAAATATAAAACTACACAAAAAACTATACAAACATAGAAAACTAATAAAAAACAAAATTAGTTACATATTTTATCAGATCAATGATATGTTTATTAATATTTAATTATAAACAAAAAAATATAATAAACTATATTACAATTAAAACATTGTTGTAAATGTGTTATTAATATTTAATACAATTTAAACCCATTCAAAATATTAATAAAAAAAAATAGAATTTTATATCAATATTCAATGCTAAAATAACACTTTATTTAGGTACATCTTTACTGTACCTATCGGAGGGAGGGGGGGTGGATTGCTGCTCTTGCTTTGCTCTGATGGCGTCTGGAGTTTTGTTTTCACGCCGCTGTCCTCACTCACATCTGAAACGATCACAAAATCACAAAAACTGATTTTTCTTAGCCCTTTTTGTAAGACAAAATTTTTACTCGTAATAAAAAATAATATTTAATTAAAATAAACATTAAAAAAAAATAATCTTTGTATTTGTAAAATTTTTTATTTCCATTAAAAAAAAAACATTGACAAACATAAAAATGTATTATTATTTATTATATTAAATATGATATGAAAAAATAAATAAATAGTAATTATATATATATATATATAATATTACTATTTAATTTTTTTTTTTTTTTTTTTTTAGATAGATAAACAACCTGACAGTTCCGGGAATGCATTCGTTCTACTTTATGAATAACCATGAGATTTGTTAATGCACAGGCCGTACCGTTGTTGCCATTAACACCGTTGGATTTGAGAGGCAGAAAGCCCAGGTACATGTTGGGCATTTGGTCAGGTGGGCGGGAGACGATGAGGTGCACCAAGCCTTTAGCTTTACGAATGGTGGTGACTGCTTTAGAGTGTGATACGCCGATCATGAGATCTTCATTGACCTGTACACAAACGCAACCAACAAAACTGACTTTTGGAAGTGCAACTTAAAAAAAAAAGGTGCAAAGTGTAAAAACTTTGGCTATATACCTTCAATAAACGATCGCCAACTTCCAAAGTGCCTGCGATGTCTGCAGTGCCTCCAGGGGTGATGGACTTCACGAAAATACCCCTTTCTCCACCAATCACAGAAAAGCCAAGTCCTCCTGCTGGCGGCTTCTCTAACTGCAGCTTCACAATCTGCTCCTGTAAACATTTTAAAAAGTGAAATAAAGAAAGCAGAATGAATGAGATGAGGAAAAACTGGTGAACACTTACAAAAGAAAGCAAGCCATAATGACAAAGCAGCACAATTACAGTCAATTCAGTGACGGAAGAAGCCTCACGGAACATGCATTTCCTGAAAATCGAGTCAAATTCCTCTCACCAGTTCTTCTTGTAATGAACAGACTGCAGAAATTTGACCCGTCTCGATGGCCTACCTCAGTTTAAATTTCACGCTGTTTGTGTCCCGTCTCAAAAGCCACAAAACGGCACCCATACTATAATATCATGCCTGAGAAGTTTCTGTTTCTGAAGTCGGTCTATTTAGTGATAAAATATTTAGCCAGAGCAGCACCGATCAATATTAGGTAATAGTTTACCAGAAGTTCTACAGGTCCTTACCTCAGCGGGACAGATACCGGATAGGGCCTCTAATTCATTACGATCGTTGCTATGGAGATAACCTATGATACAAAGAGAGAGAGCAAGAGAGAATTGAGGCCACTGTGTAAATTACTCAGCTTACAACCAGAAGAGTGACAACACTACTAACCAGAGTATCAGAATGCCATCAATCAAAGGAAAAATAAACAGTTTATACCATTAATTTAAGCAATAAATCACACAAGATCATGTGTTACAGTGAATTTACCATAGTTAAGCAGTGATGTTAGCTAAAAGCAGTTTTATAATTTTATTAGAGATATAATATAATATAATAATGACTGGATTAGCATTTACTGAACTTTTATACTTTTAGGCTTTTGCTTCTGCTTGTTGCTGTGAAAAATCCAAATGACCAATCAGAATTCAGTATGCTAATATTATGATGACATCTTCACTGTGGGTTACATTATGCCAACATTATCAGTCAATGTTGGTTAACTTTACAAACTTATAATTTCTTTAACCGCTTTAGATTTACAGGCATATTTTGCTAAAATTGTATGTTTTGTTTTTTGGTAAAAAAAATAAAATATTTTTGTTTAGCAAGGATTAATTAAATTCATTTTAAAAATTCAGCGTAAAGACAATGTTTTCTATTTCTCAAAGTATCCAGGAAAAAAAAAATCCTTTCCACAGAAATATTACGCAGCACAACTGTTTTTAACATTGATAATACAAAAAGTTTCTTGAGCAGCAAATCAGATATTAGAATGATTTCTGAAGGATCATGTGACACTAAAGACAGCTTTGCATCAAAAGTATAACTTACATTTTAAAATATATTCAAGACAGAAAACAGTTATTTTAAATTGTAACAACTTTTCACAATGCTATTGTTTTTACTGTATTTTTGGTCAAATAAATACAGCCTTGGTGAGCATAAAAGTACAGAACAATGTATGTGACTAAATTTTGACAAAAAATTGTGCAGGTACTGCTAGTTTATTTCCCACTACACTTACCGTTCATACTCTGGGAGACTTTAGAACTGATGTTGTTGTTTAGTAATGAAATCTCCTCCTCACCCGGAAAAACAGGCTTCCCATGCCTATGGAAATATAGTTAGATATTGACATCCAAAAGTATTACATATATCACATAACAACTGACAAACGAGTCTGGGTGCCAACACCTGAACAATTCGATCCTTTTTGCATATTTGAATGAACTCCCAAGTGTTTTCCGTGAACATGAAGTCGTGTCGTGAGAATAACTCACCTGGTGGCTTTGAGACTAAGATTCCTCAGTGACAGCTGCAGGAGTCTGCGGCTCTCGCTCAAGGTCAGATCCTGCGTCGGGGCGCCGTTGATGTAATGTATGATATCCAAGTGTCTCAAACTGCCTTCCGCTGAGGCTACAGATCCTGGGATGATGTCCTTCACGTACAGTACGCCCAACCCACTGTCACTTCCTCCATCGAGAACCAGACCTACAAGAGCCAGCCACACACACCCAGAAAACAAACACTTTAAGTGATCCTGCTAAACCCTATCACTACCTTCTTTCTTTCTTTCACTTTTTTGTCAGCAAGCTGAAATCCGACACCTTTATCTAAGCTTGTTTTTGAACCCCTTGAGCTCATTATTCCATTGAAACGTAGGTGGGCTTTGTTTATGCTGATGGATATCTGTGTATTTGCGTGACCCTGTAAAGCCCCCGTTGACCTCTGACAGTGAGATAAACACTAATGCCCCACATGTATCGGTCAAACAGAGCAAAATCTACTTGCCCAGCTGGATTCTGCGTATTTCAAAGAACACCATTGAGTGGTAAAGAGGATCAGTTACAATATACCTTGCTATTGCCATTACCTAAAGGCTCATCGTGACACTGAAATGTGATGTCGGGAAGGAGGTGGGCCTCTATTGGTGGTTTGGGAGGTTCTAAGACACGGCCTACTACCAGGTCCACAACTTTGGGGGCGGCACGCACCAGGTTGACCACCTCGGTGTGATTCATGCCAGACACGTCAGTGTTATTCACCTAAAAACAGAGGAAGAACAATGAAGAAGCATAACAATGTGTAAAAACAATTAGTCCATGTTAGTAAATAACTACTTTGTATGAAAAGTAATGCATTACATTTCTTTTGAGTTACTATTTCTCACCTGGGGTCGGCTTGCTTGTTTGTTTTTTAATAACACCAAAAAAAGTTATATTTTTGGCAAATATTAAGACTCTTTCAAAGCCTTATGCTGAAGCAAATGCATATTTACGCCTGTGCAGTAGAGGGTGCAGCTCAAACAAACTGTTTTTATTCATTTTGAGGAATACTGAATGTTTTTGTGCAAGTGAGATTACTACATACATTACTAACCATAATGCTCACACAGCGCACACACCTCTGCACTTCATTTCTCTCAGCATGGGGACAGGAGAGCTGTCAGTCAATAAATATGAATAACTAACTTGCATTACTTATTAGAAAAAGTAACATTTTGTTGTAAATTGAAGTAGTAATATTTTACTTTACTAGTTACTTTGAAAAGTAATCTGATAGTGTAACTCAAGTTACTTGTAATGCGTTAACCCCAACACTGACGATAGCTGATGTCTTTGATGACAATCAAGACGATATTAGGCTTGTTTTCACATTAATGTATTAAATTATTGTTATTATTATTAGGCTTTATTATTATAACATCGCCATAGTTTCACATCAACATCACCGCATATAGCTGGCACTTCAACAACAATAAGTATTCATTCTAGAACAATTGGAGAGATTTTATAGGGGAGTGTATCTGCATAGAAAATAAATAAGCATTTTATGCTTTTCAGGTAAGTTTAACAGTATTCAGGTACAGAAATGAAATCAAATGTAAAATTACATTGCACAGTCTTCACTGTACAAATGAAATATAATTAATCTTTATTACAGCTACAAAATCGATTTTCTCTTTGTATTTTGTTGTTTGATTAACATTAATGACAGACAGCAGCAGGAATATTAGGCTGCTGTCACTTTAAGACCGAATGCATGGATCCAATGTAATGATGCGCATCCATTTTCTTTCTTAATTGTTTACGTTCACATAAGCGACTGTTTACGGGGATACTTGCCGTTGCCGAGACAGGCATTTTGACATAATTTGGCGTGCATGTATACGTATGTATATTTATATATTTGCATGCTGTCTGGACACACATAAAACAACATTCTGAATCGAGTTCTCTTTTGCGTCTTCTTGCACTCAAATGGTTTAAAATCAATGGAATGTTTAAACTGACAGGATCTAAAAACACATGCAAATGACGAACTTTCACTCTACGATGGTTAAACTTTGCCAGTAATCCGAGAATCAATCAAGTGTTTTTCGAATCGTGATGCCTGGTCTGTACGGATCAACTACTATACTCGACTATAACTGTGTTTTTTTGTTAGTACTTAAATATATTTAAATGTCTTACACATAACTTAAACATTACATAGTTGGGAAATAGATTATGACAAATGCCTAGAGTCTCTCTCTTTACCCCACCTACATGAGCATGATAATACTGTGCATAATACTGCAATCTCACAGTCTGAAAATGGAAAAGATCGCTTGACAATAATCACTATTTTTATACCATTATCATGCGATCCCCTGGATGCAGGCGGCCATCTCCTTTAGCAGGGTCCTGGATAATGTCATGGATGTAGCAATTGTTGTCCGGCCCTTTGGTGAGGGTGAAACCTAAACTTCCTTTATCAGACTTCACCAGAGAGACCTTCAGCTCCACCTCCTAAAATGACAGAAGCATTCCTGTTTCAATCATAGCAGGGAAGTCGTACTAAATCTATAACATGTGCAGGAAACTCCATTAGAACTTCTCAACAGAGGATCATTTCAATTAAATATCAAAAAGAGATGTTCATGCTAATGCTCACTTACAGGGATGAACTCCTCCTCCTGGCCGTGTTCTGGTAGACAGAGGTTAACGGGGTTTGGCAGTGGTGGAGGCAGAGGGTCTGGACTGGGGCTCAGGATCCCACCCTCAGGAAGGGCTGGAGAAGATGACATTCCAATGGCAGAGCTGTTCAAATCACTGGATGAAGATGATGCACAGGAAGCAGTGGAGGACAAAGACAGGAAATGGGAAATGAATGAAAAATAAATTCTGCGACAACTGGCCTGTTGAACCACTAAAATATTGTTGCCTTGAGACATTACTTGCCAAACAAGCACATGTCACCATAATCACAATATAGTCAAAGTTTTTACTTATTTTAGTTGCATTTAACTGTATTTTATTCAAGTTAGTATACATTAGCATTTTTTTTTTACTTAAATCAGCATAAATTAATTAAAAGACATTACAACAAAAACTTAAATGTGAGGCACTCCTTCTAAAAGTGGACAAATATAAATATATTTTACATAATTTTATAATTTATTTATATTCTTTTTTTATTTTGTTATTTAACTTTTATTTTAACTTAAGTTAAATAAATTACTTTGAGATCGACTGAAAATAAGAAACAATAGTAAAAAAAAATGCTAAATTTAAAACAGAATAAAATAAAATGGTTTGAGATCATTGAAAGCAAAAAACAAAACAAAATTAAAACATGAAAAACTATATTAAAATAAAATTACCCAAATAAAAAAAAAATCTGAATAAAATCTGAGCCATTGAAGCTAAGAAACTAAAAATAAAATTAAAAACAAAACACATAATATATATATATATATATATATATATATATATATATATATATATATATATATATATATATATAAAGTCAAAGTCATTGTCACAGCAATTTTCAGTCCAAACAAACCACGTCATTTCTCTATCACACTGCATTCAGCAGTGCAAACAAGCATCAGTGCTGCTGGCTGCTGTGTTGTATAACACGTATGCAATCACATGACACAGACTGAGCAAAACACACCCACAGGAGAGAATTAGTGCCATCACACCTGAACTCTGTACCCTGGGTCCAATTATATGAAATGACCAAGTTGGCTTACACTGTGTAAGAATAGTGTTTATTTTTAAAAACTAGACGAAGCCAAACACTAATACAAGACAAGTGCTAAAATCATGACACAGAGAGGAAAAACAAATAAATTAATTAAAACTATATCAATAAACATGCTGTAAGCTGGCCTGTTTATGTAATGTTCTTTTACTGTTCTGTATTCTTGCTACTCTAATCTACTAATTTGTAATATTTTACTTTTCGACTTTTACAATTGTTTATCATTTTCATTGTCCACTCTATTGGTGTTTTCCTTTTCTTATTACATGTAAAGCATCCTTGAGCACAGGAAAAGCACTGTATAAATAAAAATGACCATTATTGTTGACTGTAATTAAAATTTAAGGTAGCAACTTTTTTTTAGTGTAGCAAGCACATATATTAGCAAAACACTTTATTTTAAGCTTATAGTTTAAGAGTACATTTCTGACCTTTTGTTGACCTCCGGTCTAGACATGGATTGTCTGGGTGAGTAATATGCAGATCGCACGGTGTCATCCATATTGGCCTCGTATGGGAGTCTTTCCATCGGAGTTTGATAGACACTCCGATCCCAGCAGGCTTGACTGCCCTGCTCTAGGTTGGCAGGGCTGAAGGCCTCCTCCAGCTCGTCATTGTCTGTGCTGTCGCTGTAACTGTCCCTGCGACTGGGAGACTTCATCAGCAACCTCTCCAGAGCCTCTTCCACAGGACCCACTGTGCGCTGGTGCTCCGCCTGAGGCGGAGAGCTCGTTTTGGGATCAGGATGGGGCTTAGGACGAGCTTCCTTTCGTGGAGAAGGAACAGGAGTCTATGAAGGGTGAATTTTAGTTTTTATTTTAAAGATGTGAAATAGTCAAAAGCAGGTGGTGATAGCTGATTTAGTAAATAACTGCTACATCTGCTAAAAAAATAAATAAATAAATAAATAGGAAGGCCACTGGAGAGTTACTGAGATCACAATAAAACGCAATAAAATAAAAAATAAATAAAATACTCAAAATGAAATAGAATTAAATAAAACTCCCGTGTGTTGATCATTGTAGCCAAACTCAAAAATAAAACAAAATGAGTTACTCAAATTAAAAAGACAAAAAATGCTAAACATCAAACTCATTAAAATTCAAAATGAAATAAAACAAAACAAAATACTTGAAAGAAAACAAAACCAAACATTAAAAGTAAAAAAAAAAATAAAAATAAGACAATAAAATAATAAAATAAAAACTCAACATGAAATAAAATGACTCAAAATAAGACTGAATAAAACTAAATAAATGTCTAAATTAATCTTTTCATCTCTACTTTTCTAATGAAACATATATGGCTGTAATTTACAGTCACATGTCCCTTCCTGAAATTTTGAATGAAAACGAAGCCGAATATTCTTTTGGTAATGGAACATGTTGCACACACGTAAATTAAGATCAGCGAGACAAAACGAAACTCTTACTGTAATGGCAGGGTCCATCTCAGGTAAGACCCCTGGTTCAGGTCTACACAACTGAAGGGTCACCTCCTGTCCTGTCCCCCTCAGAGCAGAGATCACCTCCTTATATTCAGAAATAGAAAATATACATTTTTTGTTTGGTATACACTTTGTTAGCATTTTGTTTTAAATTATTTTTTTTAAATCCTCACAGACTGAAGCAAAGGGTTAATGTACATGTTGTGAAAGTCCTTTGAGTGGCGTCTGATTGACACGTAGAATGACGTCGCCCACTTTGATGCGGCCACTCTCGGCTGCTGGTTGCCCTGGAAACAGCTTCTTGACCCGGACCATGCTGGAGCCCGAGGGTTCCCCGGGAACATTCTCCTCACGGCTGAAACTGAATCCCAGACCGGAAGTGTTCTTCAGCAACCCCACCTCAAAGGTGTTATCTAGAGGGGTAAATAAAAAAATGTACTCTTCATACCCACAACCTTTGGTTAACCAGCCCACATGTTTAACCTCCAACACATTTCCATATGCTAGGAAGCAAGTGTGTCAATTCCAGCTCATACCTGGAGTAATGAAGTTGTACTCTGCTTTCTTGGGTGGGGGTACCTCCTCCACTGCTGCGTTTTGAGGTTCAGAAGTGCCTTGAGGGGTCAGAGGGGCATGAACGCTGTTTTCTGGGGGCAGACCTTTCTCCATCAACAGATGCACCACCTAGACAACAGGAATTCATTTAAAAAAAACACGATTAAAATTTCAGAGAAGAGACGTCCTCTAGGGGGCGATGTGCGGCACCCAGCATTCTCACCTGCCCAGTATCTCTCAACATCTCTACTGCCTGTTTGTGAGTCGCTCCTTCAAGGCTCTTCCCGTTCACAGCCACGACACGATCCCCTGTAGGACACACAATCAACACACAGGCTTGTAACAGTCTTGTAAAATTGGGAATCACTTGAAAAAAATACAGGCCGTCTTTTACCCAACAAAATTTTACATATTATATTATATTATATTATATTATATTACATTATATTATATATTTGTTTTTGAATAGAAAAGCAAATGTTGCGTTGCGTGTTAATGTTATGTTATATGTGTTATTTGGTACGTTACATATATTATGTTGTTAGGTTATGGTTGTTTTACTATGTTACATTACATTATTTTCTAAATATATAATGTCCATTTTAGGGTTGTGGGATTATGTTGCATCATATCATATATCATATCTATTCATATTATATCATATTATATTATATATCATATCATATTATATCATATTAATAATATAATATAATTTAATATAATATATTTATTATATTCAAATAGAGAGCCTATTTGTTGCACCTTATAGATTTCTTTCACGTTGTGATATTTCTGGAAACAAAGATTTTTTTTAATATAAAATCTTCATGAATTAAATTCAGCACAAAAATGACTAAAATGACATGCTTACAATTGTCTTTAATATATCATAAGTCAGAATTATGACATTTAACTCACATACTAAATTCACAATTGCAAGAAAAAAATTCAGTATTGCAAGTTTATATCTCCCAATTCTGACTTTATAACTTGCAATTGTGAGTTTAAATCTCGAAATTGTGAGAAAAAGAAGTCAGAATTGTGAAATACAAACTCACAATTGTGAGGGGAAAAAACAAATTGTGAGAAAAGATGCAGTGACCCTTTTTTACAATTATAAAATGACTCACAAACAACTATCACAAAACATGAAAACAGTCGAAAACATGAAACTTTCAGACTGTCAGAGAATCACCAATTGCTGTTTAAATGACATGAAAATTCAAAGTAATCACTTTGGTAATCTAAAATATGTTTCAGATGTAACTGTAATCTGATTACCACCCATTTAAAATCTAACTGTAAGGAAATACAGTTACTCAAATTTTGTATTTTAAATACGTAACTAAGTTACTTGTATTTCGTTACTCCCCAACCCTGCATATATATATATATATATATACACATACTTTGTACTTTGATAGGTAGAAAATTTAAAAGAACAGCATTGATTAGAAATACAAATGTTTTATAACATTATAAATGTCTTCCTTTTGATCAATTTAATGCATCCAAGCTGAATAAAAGTATTAATTTCTTAAAAAAAATCTTTTTACCTTTCTTTATCCTCCCATCAAGCTCAGCTGCTCCTTTAGGAATGACTCCTTTGACATATATCCCTCCATGCCTCACTGTTGTGTTTGATCCACCCTGAGACAGACAAACATGTTAATACAGCCATACACAAAGGCATCATGGGGAAAAAATACCTATGCTCTATGTTTTGAATCTATGAGTACATTAAGAAATCAATTGAACATGCTCATTTTATATTTTCTAGTTATACCCATCCTTCAATCACAAACCACTTGATTTCTTGAGTTGATGATTAATGAATTTCATTGAAGTATTTTGAAATACTGACTTCATCAAATCATAAATCAAAAATCATAAATCATAAAAAGCAGCATGCTGTAAAAAGCATCACTGTAAAAATCACACCGTAGACAAGCAAATGCAAATCCATGCAGGCATTAGTGCTTCTCCATCATAAACACATTACAACTGAAAAGGTGGCATGTCGTCTTGGCTGTGCGTGTTTCTGCACTTTGCTGTACCTACTGTTTTTCGGTTTTACCGTTTGTGAAGGAGCCAATTCAAATGCCTGTAAAAATCTGCATGCAAAGAGCCAAATCTACTTTCCCAAAACTGAAGCCAAGCGAGGAGCTTCAAAGAGGAGCGAGGACTAAGGGTACAAAAACAACACCACACACACACACACAAAGTAAGTAAAAAGGAAACAAAGGAGAAAAAAAAGAGAGCGAAAACCTTTCCGAACAGTACCGTGACACTAATGCCCAGACTGCTGTCTATTTTGGACAGCTCAATGTCAAATAGATCTCCAGGCTGGAGGCTATTGACTTCTGGGCTACTAGCACTTAAAGTCTCCGTGACGATGTTGGGAGAAACCCCCTGTAAACAGAGAAGAGCTGGGTAAATATAAGGCCGTGCACAGCCGTGTACATGCAAAGGTCAAGGGGTCAGAGGTTAATGGTGTTGACATGCACAAAAGCATTGCATTTACATTCAGAAATGCAACTGGTCAGAAAGAGAGCGAGGGGCGGTCACAAGCAGTTAGAACGTTTTTATTGAAATTACACACATTTGCGTGGCTCTGAAGTGTAGATATATAGTAAGTATTGAACCAGAACGGCGAGAGTAGCTGTTCAGGGAACTTCCAAAAATGTGGAATCTGAATTTAAATACAATATGTGAAACACCGTGTGCAATCCAGGAGCTACAAGTGAAGTTTTCGTCTTTACTGTGATGATCGACAGAACATTTTGTAAGTCACCTGGTCGTGTTTATTCACCCCGCCAACACTGAAATCTCATTGGTCCAAAACCCTGTTGCTATGTGGTTTTGAGTGGTTGTTAACACACTGATATGCATTTAGTGTTGTCAAAAGTACAGACGAAGTTGGTACTGAAATCTTAAAAATGTGCGCTGTTGAGCGGATTCGTAAACACCTCTGATTGGCTTTCGTGTTCACGCACTCAACAGATATGTCTGTGATTGGCTACAATGACCAACACACGGGAGCGTCTGAAAGCACATAGAAGTGTTCGAATCTGAAAGCGTTTGAAAGCAGGCGTCTATCTGTGCAAGCACTCGATGAAGAGCGTCACGGACGACTATTGACATGTTTTCGAAGCGATGATCATTGTAGCCAATCACAGACAGAGTAGTTTACGAATTCTGCATTTCATTAAGTGAAAATCTGCTGGCAAGTAGGTAACTCCAAGGAGGGATGCAATGAACGAACGAGAACTGTCCTATTATTTAAAACAAAAAAAACTATTTAATATTTTTTGTGAGGTTTAAACACTGAAGTAACATCTTAAAAAACACGTCAAAGTTCATATCAAACAGATGCTGGCTAGAAACTCGAAATGAAACCTTGCGGTCAGAGTCGAAGTTCATTCAGATCACTACAGAAACTGATTCTACCTTTTTAGTCTTTTGTTTCTCTTGGCTACTCGAGTACGTGTCTTCATCCATGTCGGAATCCCCCCTGTCGGAGTATTCCAGCTCTTTAGGAACATCTGGCACTTTGGGTTTTCTAGTTTTAGGGGGCAAAGCTGGTGGAGTAGCTTCAACAGAAGGTTTACTGTCAGCTGGCAGGGACTGCGCTGCCGCGGGACCATCAGTGGGAATGTTGCGATGGAATCCATTGAGATTTGTTTGCTGAAGGCCGATGTTCTCTGTCCTGGAGTCCTGCGAACTGACGCTGCCCTGTCGAACGGACTGAGATGGAGACGTTTTGCTGGACATAAGTGGCGGGCTGGGGGAACGTGTATGATCTTCAGAGGAAGAATTGACATCTACTTCCTGATTTTGAGCGGCTGATTTATAGTGATGGATTCCTAAAGGGGAGTCTAAAAGAGAGGAAAAGAGGTTTGTTTATGGATCGGTCATCAAAAAGCCTCCAGAAATGTTTTTTTTCCAGTAAGATTCTGGTGAAACGCTATTGCATTGTGCATATTAGTTCTTACAAAACGGCCACATGCATTTATATACCTGGAAACAGTCTCTCTTTAGGTTGAGAGACCACCAACGTGACATCATCAGGGGAGCACTGCAGAATCTCCACCACAGAATAATGTGACAGGTTCTCCAGACTGACATCATTCACACTCAACAGCCTGTCGCCTGCAAGAAAACGCAAAAATTTGGCGTTGAAAACCTTACACTGAATTCAAAATGTTAAAAGCATTCTGGAATTTGGATTATAATTAATTAAAACCACTAAAAAAAAGTGTTATTTGAAACAATGCATACGTATATACGTATGTAAGTGTGTGTGCATGTGTATATTATGTATATTTAAGATATTTTAAGACAACATTTCTCATTTAGTGTAACTTTATTTAATAAAATAAAGCAAAACTGAAATAAAAATTAATACAAAAAACTACATGAACATTAAAAAAAATTAATGAAAATGGAAAATCAGAAAAATAAAAACATTCAAAATAGTTTTGAAAACTATAATACTATCTCAATAATACTAAAACAACAGTTCTGGATTTGTTTACTTAGTTCTTGAATCATTTATATAACTCTGAAAGATTCTGGAATTCTACAATAATTCACAGAGTTATGGCGCCATTACAAAGATTCATTTGTTCGAAGTGTTCTGGAATGTTTTAAGGTAATTTGGGGCCTTTCAAAGCGTTCCAGCTGCCGGTAAAGGCACTCTAGAATTATTTTAAGCATTAAGGATCATTTAAAACATACAAGAATCATTTAAAGTATGCTAAATTTGAAGTTAACAACCTTCTATGGACAATTCTAGAATCGTTCAAAGTATTCCAAAATCTTTTGGAGGATTCTGGAATTGTTCAAAGGAATCTGAACCATTTAAAGCATTTCAAACATTTATAGCATTTAATTAAAAGTATTCAATGACATTTTAAAACATATTTGAATCTTTTAAAGCATACTAAATAAGGAGCTAATTTGAATTCTTGAATCGTTAAAAGTGATAATCATTTCAAGAGTTCTGGAACCAGTTTAAAGTGTTCTGGAAACTTTCAGAGCATTCAGAAATTGTTCAAAGAATTTTGGAACCATTCAAAGCATTCTAAAATCATTTTAAAAAAAAATCATCCTAGAATTATTTAAAGCATTCAACGATCATTTACAGCAGTGGTTCAACGTTTTTGATTCCCCAGTATATACAAAATAAATTTTGCTTTCTGAAATTGACAAAGCTGCTTGTTTTAAAGCTTTTTTTTATTAACAGAAACTTGAAATATTAAAATCAATTGACCATGATTCATTCTGTGATTCCATAAGTTTAAAGAATTTTGCATTATTCCATACAAACAACAGTTATTGACTTAAGTGATTGATTTAATATGTAAATTAATATTTTTCTGAGGCCCCCTGTTTGAGAACTACTGATTTAAAGCATGCTAAAAACACAGTTAAAAGTATACTATAATGGTTTGAATCTTTCAAGGGTATTGTGGGACAAGTTATGAATTCTGTAAATTTCTTGAATAAAATGTGATAATTTCAATGAGAAAATTCAAAGAACTACTTTTTTCTATATTTTAAGATCACTCCTCTCGTTTCCACTCTTCTTTCCACTGTCATACCTGGTTTCAGACAGCCGTTTAGATCTGCTGGTCCTCCCGGTGTGATGGAGCTGATGAGGGTCCCCAGATCCTGACGGCCAGAATTCTCTCCGGCTACGACCTGAAAGCCTGGTGAGCAAAACAAAAACACGCTTCATACTACTGTCTCAAAAGCATACAAATGTCCAAAGTTTCAAAGATGTCTTAATGAGACGGTCACTTGTGCATATACTAAATGTATTTCTCTTATCAACGATGGACAACCTCTCATTCGGGCCATTTCAGTGCAAGTCAGTATCTGAGGTGGACGTAAAACAACACATTCTCTCTCCCGGAGTGGGATACATTAATCACTGTGTGAGCGGTGAGGACTGCCAGACCTCTGCACTCCATCACACTATAGTGTATGTGTGTGTGTGTCTTGACAATCTGCCAATGTAGCAGAATATATATTTTTTTTCCAAAAGAGCTCCATTCTGATTGGATATGAACCCCTCTCACTCACCCAGTCCATACTTGACATCTTTCTTCAGATTTACGGTCTGTATCTCTCGCTCTGGGGAGGGTAAGGCATGCACCTTCTTCTTCAGGGAATCTGTGGGTGGGAAATAACAAAGAGGGATGAGGTTTAGGTTTTAAAATGTGTCCATTTACACACAAACAGATACAAAAAAAAAAAAAAAAAAGTGTCAATTTATACATAAATATATACATACATATACACACACACACTATATCTATATATCATATATATATCTATATATCATATATATATCTATATATCATATATATATCTATATATCATATATATATATATATATATATATATATATAGACATTTTTCTATATATAAAAATATTAGTGTTAAAAACAATTACAACAATAAATACAATTTAATAAACATTTACAAATGAACATATCTATATTAAAATAGAACCTTAATGTGTTACATTTGTGGTCTGTACCTAAAATAATACGACTATATAAATTCAGGCATAAGAAATGTGAAATAAGCACATACAATCTTCTTAGTTAATAATGACTAGGGGTGTGACGAGATCTTGTGCCATGAGAACTTGCGAAATTAAAATGTGATGAGATTTCTCGTCGTGGTGAAAAGAAGTCTCATGATATTGCCATGACAAAGCATGAGGGTGAAACTAGGATAGAATACGCCACCGCTACATTACGCCTTCACTGTCGTTTTGCTTTTTATAAAAATAAAAAACATTTAATTCAGTTGGATAACGGTTGCTTCAATTCAATCCAGCTCATCCAACAAGAGCTGGAATCAGAGTTCACTGACCATGTGAGGAGAGATGACTGACAAGACCATGGCGGAGGATTCGTTGCACAGAGCCAAAACATCTGATAAATGTTATATTTCATGCTGTTTATCTGCACTGGATTTGAGTGCGACAAGTTGAAAAACTGCTCTATCAGAGGGAAGAGCTAGCAAAAACACTGGTTCATTCTGTCTATGTGGGTAGAAAACGCGTGCACAACTTTCCATAAGCTGGGTTAATCTTTCACAACTAGTGTTTTGGTGCTAAGGGACAACATTATGTTTGGCCCAACTCTGATGTGCTATATTAACAGCCGTGGCCAGCAACTCAAACTCGAGCATGAGGGAGATTAGCCCACACCACAGCCGTATATCAGAGCTGCTAAAAACACACGGCTTAGCGAAGCAGAATCCATCTGAGCCAGAGAAAGACAGCAATGAAACTTGAGCCAAGTGTGTGCGAGAGAGAAAAGTGCATTAGAAAAGATGTTCACCATGCCATATAAAACACCAGAGAAGACATAGCAATCCGGAGCATGTTGGATTTGGCAAGTTCTCATCAGACTTTGGGATTCTAAGCTCTGATTAAACAGAGGCCGTTGTCACTATGAGGCAAACTACTGTTTTTATTGACATTAAAAACGGGACTGTTTTCTCTCACTAAAAGTTGACTGCAACTGAAGCAGATGTTTGTGTTTCAGGGCCAGACAGGACATGACATTTCCTACCAACTTTCACGACTAACTAAATTTGACGATTGAAAAGAAACAGATGACAGACAGAAAAAAAAAAGTACAGAGCTGTGCTGTGCTCCACAAAGCTGAACAAACACAGATTATATTCCGTACCAGTGATTCCTATGGATGAGGCAGGAGTAGAGAGCACTCCAGAGCTGTGCATGCTCACACCTGGGGAATATTAACAACAGGTCAAGGTATTAGACCATCAGAAATATATTAAGTCTGACAACCTGACAGTTCATTCCTTGTGTCATTTTCAAAATCAATCAATATTGTTAATGCACACAGGGACATTTTTTTTCAGTTACATTTGTTTAATACACTCTTAACGTTGACCAATTTTAACCATTTTGTGCATTTCATTTGCCCTTTTTATTTATGTGTTTATTTTTTTTAATTAATAGTATGACTATATTTGAGTAAAATATACTATACATGTGACTGCACATAAACTGAATTTCATGTTAATGCCTCCAAATATACACTACCATTTTTTGTTTGTTTTTTAATTAATAAATAATGTCACAAAACATTTTATTTCAAATAAATGCTGATCTTTTACACTTTCTACTGAAATAATCCTGAAAGAAAATGTATCTCATTATTATTATCAGTATTGAAAACAGTTGTGCTGCTTCATATTTTTTTTGAAACTGGGAAATGTTTCAGCAGCAAATCAGAAATTATAATGCTTTCTAAAGGATTATGTGACATTAAAGACTGGAGTAATGTTTTTAAAAATATAAAATAGAAAACAGTTCTTTTAAATTGTGAAAATTCATAATATTACTGTTTTTGGTTGAAATAAAGTAAATAAAGTGAATGTTGCTGTCATGTTACCCAAAAACTATTCTTTCCCAAGGTAAAATCACTTTTTTAAATAAAGGCTTTTATTATTCTCTGATATATAGAACGATGCATGTAAAAGCGCATAAATTCAGACTGTAATCTCTTTATGACATCTCTCTACATGCGGAGGAAGATGTTGAGAGGATTTGGGCTGCTGCTCTCTCTGATCTGACAGCAGATGATGAGATGAAATGGAGAGGTAAAACGAAAAGATCAGTGAGGGAACCGAGGGAGAGAGCTGTTAAAAAGATAAAACGAAAGAGGCAGACAACCCCTGACTCCACAGAGACATATTCCGCCCACTATCCTGACAGACCATCAGAAGAGAGAGACTACAAAGTAAGGAAGTTAGAGACGACGAAAGAAAGTTCAAAAGCAAAAAGACACGTTCTTTGAGGGCGATGAGCCATTTTCCAGGCAGGTGCGAGTGGAGATAAGACAGAAACAGCCAGTCGTGTCTCATTGTCCTCACCTACGACATACGCCTGTCCCGTGTCCTCACAGGAGGAAGAGTCAGACTCTTTCTTCAAGCTTTTGGGGCTCCAGCGGGGACCGTCATTGACCGTGGTGCTGAACATACTGCTGACACAGAAGAAATCAGGGCAAACGCAATTAAATCCAGCGGCAAAGTGAAGGGGAATAAATGCAGTTATTTTCACTTTCTGATTAATTCATAATATTGCCAGAGAGGGAAACTGCATATTTATAAACTGAAGTTATATGCTCAATTCATAAAAGACATACTTGATTACAATCGCTTAAATCAAGACTACACCCACAAGAGCACTGTTCCTGTGAGCAAGCATTGCACTAATGAGAGTAAAAGATCATCATCACCTTCACACGACTATAAAACGGTTGCAAACGTGTGCAAATACAGTTAAGAATATCACTCTCACATGCACAGAGACTGTCTGTCTCCCTTGAGAGCTGATTAATTCTGTTGGCCCCAGGCAGCTCTGTGGCAAGCTGACAGAGCAACACAGAAACGCAGAAAAGGAGAGTGTGACAGGCGTAAAAACATTAGAAAATCAACTGCAGATGAGTAGGAGTGTGAGACATGTATAAAAAAAACAAACAGAAGCAGAGAAAGAGAACAAGACGAGTATAAAGATATGATAAACCACAGTAGACTAGGAAAATGCCACTGTTTAGAAGACAAACTACAGTAGATTGAGAGACTGAGACAGGTGTAAAGACACTGTAAATTGAGTGTAAAATGGGTGTAAAGATAAAAAGCAGCCGAGCAGTGAGATGAGTTATCTATTAGACATTACAAATCAAATTGTACAAGATTTGGTGAGTGAGACATGCGTGAAGACATTATTTACAAGACAAACTACAGAAGGAGAAGGGTGTAAAGATATAAAAACAAAACTAGAGCGTGAGACGGGTGTAAATATATTGTAAAACAAAAAAATTACAATAAAAAGGAGAGTGGGACAGGTGTAAAGGCATTAAAAGGCACACAATGCTAGTCAAGAGAGTGAGGCAGGGCTGAAGACATAAAACAAACTGCAGTAAAGCAGTAGAGTAAGACAAGCGTAAAGCAAAAACAGTAGAGTGAGACAGGCGTAAAGAAAAGACAAACTGAATCTGATCAGAAGAGTGAGATGGGTAAAAAAGCCTTAAGATAAATTACAGGAGAGTGAGATCAGCATAAGGAAATTACAAGACAAACTACAACTAAGCAGGAGACGGGTGTAAAAAATATTATAAGACAAATCATTGCAAAACAGGAAAGCAGTATGGGTGAAGACAAACAGCAGCAGAGGAGGACATTGACAGTTTTAAAAACATAAGAGCAAGAGAGCAAGACGTGTATAAAGGTATTGCAAAAAAAAAAAAGAGGGAGAAGGAGAACGAGACAGGTACAAAAACATTATAAAACAAACTACACAGAACAGGAGAGTGAAAGAGATGAAAAGACATTGTAAAATGGGTGTAAGATGAGTAAGCCTCTATTAGGAGAGTGAGACAAAGACATGTACAAAGACATTATTTTCAAGAAAAGCTACAATTAATGAGAAGCAGCAGACATGATAAAACACAAGCTACAGCAGAAGAGGAGAGTGAGACGGGTGTGAAGACCAAATAAGACAACCTACAGGTGAGAGAGATGAGTGTAAAAACAGTTTATAATATCTGAGACAGCCGGTGAATGAATCATCATTTGTTTTGTAAATATATGTTTGCCCGTGTCTCTCACCTTTCGTGCTGTCTGGCAACAGCGATGGAGTCTGTGTCGGAGCTTGCGCGCTGGTGTGATGATGCAAGCACTTGCGATCGGGCCATGCCGCTCTGCGATTGGCTACTGAAAGGTACCATCCTGTGCTCCGGCGACTCAGGCAGCTGACCCAGGTTATGATGGGAACGACTCTTCATCCTGGGGTTGGAGCTGCTGCTGAACCCCTGATAGGGCGGTTCAGGTGGGAGAGAGATGCGACCCGATGAACTCTTGCTGAGGGATATCTCAGAGTAGGACATCCTCTTGTAGAGTTCAGGGTCAGTGCTGGGGGACAAACTAGATGCACCCATCCCATCAGAGTACTGTAGATTACTCAGAGGAGAGTTCTCTGCAGGAAGGAAACAACAGAAGATGGTAAAGAACATGCAAAATGTAATAGTTAAAGCCATGCTTCAGCTTTTATGCTATTTTTGGCTTCTACACAACCAAGAAAGGTTCTACATTATGGCTTTAGTGCATTTTCAACCACAAAACTTTCTCCCAAGGTCTCTTATTTCAAAGGAACTTTTCCTTGCCATTTTCTCATTTTGTTTAATAACTAGGGGTTTGTGCCTAAAACTCTGCCTAAATTTGTTTTCCTTTTGATGCAAATATTTCAGAATATCAGAGTAAATATTGAAATACCAGAAGTCATTTTGTTACAGTCTTTAAAATGATGATCATCTTCTAAAATTCTAAAACAGAAAAAAGATTATTTTATAAAATTTTAATACCAAGTAAATTCATATGTAAATCTATCTATCTGTGTTTCAATTTTAAACGTGAATTTAAGTGATTTTTGGTTTAAAATGCATTAAAAAGCACTCGCCAATTGCTTTTCTTAATCCATTCACCAATAGCGCTTAAAAAAAACATTGGACAGTTCACACATGGGAGCAGCCTATGAATATATCAACTGAATTACATTCAAGATCAAAACTATTCATTTTGTAAAATGTATGCAGCAACATTGTGTGGAAACTATGGAATATCTGCCTCTCTTACACAATTTGAAACTATATGTACAATATGTATGCTGTTTTCTGTCTCTTTTACAGCTTCATAAAAACTAAAAAATTAAAATGAATGTTCACTTTGTTTCCATTTTTGTTTGCTCTTTCTTTCTCACCCAGGTCCTGCAGTTCTTGGTTGTTCTGTCTGGCTTTCATATGCAGGTGGAATTTGTACTGGGCCGAGCACAGCTGTAGCAGATACTGGCAGGTCTTCTGACTGTCTGTCTGAAACAGATGTTTGATCCCGTCCGAAGTGTTCTGCAAGCAAATCTTCTTTTTCTACCACAGAGAAACACAGAGAAACACATGACCCTGACACTTCAAATAAAGGATTCCATATAAAACAGCCTGAAGCTCAACTTCTTTGACTTTTTTTTCTGGGAACTCCAACACAGCTGTGCGATTTCCACCAAACGTAAATATGCAAAATCTTACCGTGAAAGAGATCTTCTTGGTATCCCTCCAGGGGAACCTTAGCACAGGAGTCCGATTTCCATTCAGGACCTCGAAGATGAGGACACCCTTCGAGTAAATGCCCAGCATGATGCCAGTCAGGGATCTTTTCTCAGGAAGCACACGATGGAAGTGAACTCCATATTCCGGCAGTCTCTGGCACACCTTAACATTACAGAGAAAAGACGAGACAGATCTAATCACAAGCAGATTAGGAAAAGACATCGAGCACAATCAAAATAAGTCTGTTTATTCGCAATTATTGACTTTACTGTACTTATCTCATGAAAAAAAGAATAAACAATTCATGTTTGTGAATGAGTACAACCAAGTTCCAAGAACAACTTTTGATTTAGCTGTAATCGAGACAATTTGAGGGAAAACAGATTGCAGCAATCTATGTTTACAGTCAATTACAGAATTTTGGCCAATCAGGAAGCTCTGCCTAGAATCACGCTGCAGGACTGATGGGTTTCATCATTTAATTCCTGACCTTGAGGAACTCAAGCTCGGCCTCCTGCTCCGAAGCATTGTAGTACGAGCTGTGGAGTTTGGGTAGCTCTTCTTTAATGGTGGTGTGATCGAACTTATCCAGAACCGAAGCGGGGAGGTAGTGTTCGGTCCGGAAATATGTCTTTCCATGGAGCTGATGGAACATGAAGCAGAAAACATGTACTGAACACTGGGTGGTTCCTTTTGGGATTTTAGCTACAAAACACTAAATAAATAAGGTAAGGTTCAGTTAGCCACAACAATCTATCAAAAGCCATTGCGGTTTGCAAACATCCTGTGAACAAAATATTTCTATATTTTTTCCAAGTACCTCAGTCTGATAGTCCCCAAACTCTGCCTGCAGTGCCAGAGACGCCAAGATCATGGAATTTTCAAGGTCACAGCGTACCCGCTCCTCTAGGATATCCTTCCGCAGCTGCAAATAGTACTGGTGTTTCGTCATTGTGTGTCTAAGTTGAAAGCAGAAAAAAAAACATGCATTAATTAATTTGTCTTTACTGGATAATACATTTTTTGATGCATAACCATTCAAAAGATTGGGGTCAGTAAGAATATTTTTAATAAGCTAACATACTTAAATTGATCAAAACTGACAGTATTTTTATATTGTTACAATTTTACAATTACAACTGTACAAGAACTTTTAAGAACTGATAAAAATTCAGCTTTTGCCATAGATAGATTTTATATATATATATATATATATATATATATATATATATATATATATGAGCTTTGCCATTTTTTAAAATATATAATATAATATTATATATATATATATATATATATATATATATATATATATATATATATATAAATAATATTATATTATACATTTAAAAAAAATGGCAAAGCTCATACATGTTTGGGCATGTATGAGTGAGCACTGCAAGAAAGATCTAAAATAAAGTGTTGGCAAAGAGAGAAAATAAATATTTTACACAAATATGTTTTCTTTTACAATTGGAAACTATTTAACTACTACTTAATTATGTTGGAGTGACAAAAATATGCTTTTGAGACCCACTGTAAATCACTTTATATTTTCTTTGCAGTGGCCTAACAAAAGGAACCACATGAAGTTCTGCAGTTGCAAAAATAAAATGAAAATAGAAGGAAAAAACATATGGCTTTCTAGACACATTTCTGATAGTACAGACTCCATGCGTTATTTCGCAATTCATAAAATAGCAACTGATCAGCCAGCAAGTTACAATATTTTGGACCCCGATTACATTTGGTGTCAGACAACCTCCGAGCTCTTACTGTATCAGACTGGCATCATCCTGAAAGAACTTGATACGCAGAAACAGATTAAAATTGACATCAGTTTTCTTTTTCTTAGGGTCATCCTTCCAACCATCAGGTGCCACCTTTGAAAGTTTGACATCAGGTTCAACGAAGTAGAACTCGTCATCTAAAAAAACAAAAAAAGGAAAAAGGAAATGAGAAAAACAAATACATTATGCTAAAAGAGTTCAATGCAGCAAAGCTTTTTGCTTGGGAGGCATGAGTCAGAGGACTTAATGAACCATCTGTGGACACAAACCACCCATGTCCATTTGAGCCGTAACTAGAGGAGTCATGCAGGGGCAGCGTGTCAGGAAGAGAACAACAGAATTATTTATTCTGTCGTATTTACACACTTCATAAGCAAATAACTCCACCTCTGTACCAGTAACATAAGTTTATCCTGTTGACTTTTCAGGGAAAATCTACCTAATATCATTTGAAATTAAACGGCGCAGGATTTATGAGATGTACATAAATGCAGCATGGTGCTTTCATTTAGACTCAACAAATACTGAGGAATACACAAAACCGCAGCAGGAAACGGCATTTCTCATCAAAACAAACCCAAAGAAATTTTAACTTCACAAAGTGTCAGCCTTTTTTGTTTTCGACAGACAGATATACAAGAAATCATTGGGGTCAGAAAGGTAAGGAAAGGAATTTGATGCATTTAATAACAGTTTAAAAGAAAGACGTTGCATGCACCTTTAAGGTAGGCGAGGCTGAAGAGATGGTGCTCGACCAGTCCAACGTGAGCTACAACCATGTCTAAAACATCCTTACAGACCGCCTTCACATCACAACACAGCTCCATCTTCTGCCCGTTCAGTAAGACCACCCCCACCTTTCTCTGACTCTCCTCCACCTTCCCACGCTTGTTCTGTCAAAACATGCAAAAATTACAACGCATTCATATATACACAAACATGTAGCAGCATAAAGCAAAGCAGTTTTGCTGTCTTACCATTATGGATGAAGGCACACTCAATACCACAGTTGGCTCACTGTTCATCCTCACAAACTCGGGGCCAAACAAATTCTACAACACAGACATTTCTTGTTTTTGTTTTGTTTTGTTCAAACGTCCCACAAGTTGAACATAGTTTTAGTAACAAATCAAAGTGACTCTGCTTTCACATACGATAAAGCTCTACAACATTTGCAATGTAACATATAATCTGAAGTCAAACTGAATTATTTTATATTTGCATCACTCACTGTAACTTGCATAATCTGAATTCTGTTGATCTTGATTTCTTCAACTTTGAATGAGTACAACCAAGTTCCAAGAACAACTTAATACATGATTACTTCCTGCCTGGTATAGTGTGAATGATGCTGAGCTAAATTGAATTCGATGTGAATTCAGATGAACTGGATTATGTTATCTTATTCACAAAGCGGTATGCATAAAGTCAATTCTGAATTGAATTCATTCGTCATTACTTGTGTAACTTGCATTAACTGAATTCATTCAGAGTTCAGTTTACCTTGATTTCTTTACCTTTACAGCAATCATACAAAAACCAGATAAATCAAAAAATAAGAGCTCAGTTGAATGTGATTTATTTATAAGGGTTATGGTGTGAATATCAAAAAGCAAAGGTAAAGTCAATCTGAAACCAGATGAACTGGATTATGACATTTTTGGACTATTCACAAATTATAATGAATGAATTGAATTCAATCTTGTACAATGTGAATTCAATCTGAATTCTGCAGCACTGTATTACTTTAGATTTGCGTGGATGGAGGCCCGTTTCCAAAGGACTGCTATGAAGGGGCTCTACCAGATCCAGTATGGAGGTGCGCGGGTCTTCCCCGGGGAAGGCGGAGGCTCTGGACAGCCGGGCCTGGAGCCTGTGCAATTCTTCCTGTCGCTGGATCAGAATTTCTGTGCCCAATAGCTCATCCTGACCAGCCTCAAAAAGTCTGGAAACAAAGTAAAACCAGTATGGCGTTTAAGTGTTGAAATTCTGTGTGTGCTTGTGTGTGTGTATGCGTGTGTGTTTAGGTTTTCCCAACCTTTTCCACAAGAAAGATAGTAATGTCAGAAATGTCGGATCTTGTGGGGGCATTTTTTAGTCCCCATGAGGAAACCAGCTTATAAATCATACAACTTTTTTTTTTTGAAAATGTAAAAATGCAGGGCAAATTTTCTCTGTGTGTTGTGTTTAGGCCTAAGGTTAGAGTTAGAGAAGAGAATCTAATGTAATTGTCAAATGTAAATATCAGCACATTTCAATATCCAAAATCAGAACAAGTTGTGAAAAGTTATCCCTTATACTTTAAGAGAATAGGACAGACAAGACAACCAACACGGTTAGTTAAATGAGCATGAAGTGTTTTGCATTATGTCAGCAAAATTACATGCCATCCAACGGCAGAGCCAGCTGGTTGCCATGGGTGACCTATGGTGCGGCTCTGCGCCCTGGGCATCCTGAGGGAATCAATTACTGAACTCTGCCCAAAACCTGCCCTACACAACAGCAGCACCTGGCAACCATCACCCGCTGCCAACATTTACTTCAGAATGGAACAGGGTAGTTCATCTGATTAACCAGCAGGGGGAGGAGTAGAATCACTGCCTCAATGAGAGACACTTCAGATGGAAGCATCTATGGCATTTACACTGACTTTTGGTGGTTTGCCAGGAATAATAAGGATAAAATGCAACACAAGCTGCAAGAAGAGCACTGGAAAAGCTGTTAATAGGCAGAGAACAAGGAAAAACAGTGGGATATCAAAGTGCAAAGTATCTAACGTATCACTTTATCCGTAATCTGAATAATACACAAATAGGCATAAGAGGTTATATTAGTGAGTCAGGCGCAATGACATTCACAATTATATTTATCGCATACTTCCTCTTACGGACACCTGTTACTAGATTTAATGTAAAGCACTGCTTGGCTTATTTATGAGCCTATCAAACTTAAATGAGCTCAAAAGTCAGTTTATGACATTTCTCACAATATTTGTGAGGACCATTTCAAAACTTGATTGTAAATTATATAGAATATTCTGGAAACCAAGCAAGCAAAAGAGAGCCTGTTTCCACCTGGTTTTAAGATGTGCTTTCGGTGAAAAATAGTTTTTGCATGGTGTATGTCTGCATGTATTAGTTTAAATAAAACTAAACACTAACCCAAACCTTATTCCTAAAAGTGAGAGAAATTATCACATCTGGGAATGTCCCCATAGGAAGGTTTTGTGATGTTTAGATCATTTCTGAGGACAATTTTGTCCCAAAGCATAGGTAACTGAAGCCACACACATACTCAGTGCTGCTGTTCTTGTAACCAGAACTAAACCTGAACAGGATGAGGGGAAATGAACTCAGAAAGGGTTTAGATTATCATTAACTTGGGCCTGGGTCCACAGCCACAAAAGAACTCAAGAAGAGGTCAGTACAGACAGAACAGGCATGATTGATCAACACAAACCAGGAAACATCAGAGAGAAAAAAAAAAAAGAATACCTGTGTCTCTGTGCACTGCTAAGCGAAACGGCGTCATGCTCTGACAGGCCGACCTGAGAGCTGAACCGCCTCAAATCTTCTGGCTTCTTAGCTGTGTACAAAAAAAAAAAAGTTGTGAAACTAATGCATGTGAAAATATGCGCCTTGCACGGTAAAGTAATATGCAAATCAAAATATATATATATATATATATATATATATATATATATATATATATATATATACAGTACTGTGCAAAAGTTTTAGGCAGGTGTGAAAAAATGCTGTAAAGTAAGAATGCTTTCAAAAATAAACTTGGTAATAGATTATATTTATCAATTAACAAAATGCAAAGTGAGTGAACAGAAGAAAAATCTAAATCAAATCCATATTTGGTGTGACCACCCTTTACCTTCAAAACAGCATCAATTCTTCAAGGTAAACTTGCACAAAGTCAGGGATTTTGTAGGCATATAGTTAGGTGTATGATTAAACAATTATACCAAACAGGTGCTAATGATCATCAATTCAATATGTAGGTTGAAACACAATCATTAACTGAAACAGAAACAGCTGTGTAGGAGGAATAAAACTGGGTGAGGAACAGCCAAACTCAGCTAACAAGGTGAGGTTGCTGAAGACAGTTTACTGTCAAAAGTCATACACCATGGCAAGACTGAGCACAGCAACAAGACACAAGGTAGTTATACTGCATCAGCAAGGTCTCTCCCAGGCAGAAATTTCAAGGCAGACAGGGGTTTCCAGATGTGCTGTCCAAGCTCTTTTGAAGAAGCACAAAGAAACAGGCAACGTTGAGGACCGTAGACGCAGTGGTCGGCCAAGGAAACTTACTGCAGCAGATGAAAGACACATCATGCTTACTTCCCTTCGCAATCGGAAGATGTCGAGCAGTGCCATTAGCTCAGAATTGGCAGAAAACAGTGGGACCCTGGTACACCCATCTACTGTCCGGAGAAGTCTGGTCAGAAGTGGCCTTCATGGAAGACTTGCGGCCAAAAAGCCATACCTCCGACGTGGAAACAAGGCCAAGCGACTCAACTATGCACGAAAACACAGGAACTGGGGTGCAGAAAAATGGCAGCAGGTGCTCTGGACTGATGAGTCAAAATTTGAAATATTTGGCTGTAGCAGAAGGCAGTTTGTTCGCCGAAGGGCTGGAGAGCGGTACACGAATGAGTGTCTGCACGCAACAGTGAAGCATGGTGGAGGTTCCTTGCAAGTTTGGGGCTGCATTTCTGCAAATGGAGTTGGGGATTTGGTCAGAATTAATGGTATCCTCAATGCTGAGAAGTACAGGCAGATACTTATCCATCATGCAATACCATCAGGGAGGCATCTGATTGGCCCCAAATTTATTCTGCAGCATGACAACGACCCCAAACATACAGCGAAAGTCATTAAGAACTATCTTCAGTGTAAAGAAGAACAAGGAGTCCTGGAAGTGATGGTATGGCCCCCACAGAGCCCTGATCTCAACATCATCGAGTCTGTCTGGGATTACATGAAGAGAGAGAAGCAACTGAGGCTGCCTAAATCCACAGAGGAACTGTGGTTAGTTCTCCAAGATGTTTGGGCCAACCTACCTGCCGAGTTCCTTCAAAAACTGTGTGCAAGTGTACCTAGAAGAATTGATGCTGTTTTGAAGGCAAAGGGTGGTCACACCAAATATTGATTTGATGTAGATTTTTCTTCTGTTCACTCACTTTGCATTTTGTTAATTGATAAATATAAACTATTAACATGTCTATTTTTGAAAGCATTCTTACTTTACAGCATTTTTTCACACCTGCCTAAAACTTTTGCACAGTACTGTATATATATATATATATATACCAACTCTGGTAGTTGGAGTTACTTAATTTCTTTTGAGTAATCAACTTCATTTGTTCCTCTAACTCAATGTATCTTGTTGGTTGAACATAAATTCACTCAAAGTTGTCATAACTCAACAAAATTGATGCAAACTGTTATTTCTTTTTTTTTTTTTTGAGATGTTATTTTTTAGTGTACAGATTTATGAGGCCATTAGTGCAACCTTGTCTGTAGTCGGGGTCTGATGATGTCACTGAGGGGCTTTCGCTGGAGGAGCTGTAGTCGCTGTGGTATCTTCTGTGAGTATGCAGGGGATCTAAAAATGGAAATTCACAAAAAACAAAAACACATTAAAATTCAAATTCTTGTAAATCCCATTATGTAAGAATGTAGCACAACACATTCAAATACTCGAGTTAATCTGTCGATTCTGGCAATTTGAGAAAGTCCGGGACAGAACTGCTCTCATCTTGTGTTTTATTATTAAAAAGTCTTTTAAATCTTGTCCAGAGAAAATCCCACAATAAGAAACCACTTCTGTCACCATGACACACTGAATAAGAAAACTGGGCCTGATATTCTCAGACATGGTTTGTTATTATCATAGTAATACAGATATTGTTGGAAACTGTTAGAGATTATTTCCATCATTATGAGCACTGATGGGAGTTCAGAAATGTGACTAGTCTCTAAAGAGCTTCCAAATATTCATACAGTAATTAATCGTGTAGGCATTCGGCATGCAAATCATGTTCTTACACATGCCATGTTTTATGATCTCAAAGGAAATGATGTGACCAGCAGTGAAGTTGAAGGCCTTTGCTTTGGGTAAAAAATAAATGGCATCAGCAAATCACTCCTTAATTTTATCAGCATGACCTAGATTGCAGTGTTGTTTAGAAGTGAGATTGAAAATGCTGAAAAAGCCATACAGCACAATATCTGATTACTAATCCAGAAGAGTACATCGAGTCTACAGTGGAACTATTAATACTCTGCTGAAGCTTCTCAAAAGAACTGTAAGAACACCATATGGCAGTCATTTCATTTGTCAGAACCTTTACAATTAAAGACCCAAGGCCTCAAACCTGGCAAAAACACTCAAGTCTGACCCAATAAATGTTAACAAGGCTCTGATCAGCTTTTAATAAAATAATAATAATAATAAAAACAACATTAAAATAAGTTGGTTTATTTTGATTTAAAAATCAGTTTTTAATTTAACTTCATAGTAATTTATTTTATATCTATATCTATCTATATCTATATATTAGTACATAGTATATATAGTAATAGTACTCAGTACTTTTACTTTGAGTAATTACAATGTAACTACGGCACTGTATTAAATTAAGTATAATCCAAATTATTTGTGAATTTTCATTTCTGGCTATTGTACATTTTTTATTAAATGTAATTATTTGTTAAATTAAATTATTTGTATAAGGTTTTTCTAACATTTTCACCATAAGAAATACTGTAGTCCCTGTCTGCGTGTTCTCAGTCAAATTATTTCCCCCGTTTGCATTTCCAGAGCAAGCTCAGGTAGGAAACTCTGAATCATTGACTCAGCTTTACTCTGTGTATGTGTGTGTACATTACGTCACTATCTAAACTATGCCTGAAACTTGACAGCATCCCCCATGTGTGGCGTGCTACCTCTGTGCACTATTTGACACGTCTGTCAGGACCAGAAAATCAAGTCCATGCACTTTAGTTACTCAATGCTGCATATTTAGCATTGAAAGAATTCCTGAAGGACTTCTCAAGCCAGGAGTTTCGGAAAGGCAGAGTTCAAAACTCATAAGAAGAATGAGGATTGTCTTATGCTCGACTGACTGCTCTCCTCAGTAAACAATTAGTTCAACCTTGAGTGAAACTTTTCAAACAATGACAATTATGTAAAGCAATCAGTTCCACGTAAAGAGACTGGCAAAAATGCTGATCGTCTTTCTCCAAAACACTGAAAGATGTGTAAACAGTTACAGGATAAATTAAGTGAACCAACCAGTCCACTGACTTAAATGAAACCACCTGTTCATGGAGGAAATATAGACAAATAAAACAGCATTCTTGACCCGTACCATCACTGAGTGTTTGGGAGCTCTGAAGTGCCATCGTGTTGTTTTTATACACAACATTAAAAACTAATCAGAAGAAAAAAGTCAATATGACAACATTCATCATTAATTACAAAAATAAAATATAATTAAATAATTAAAAAAAAATAATACAATAAGTACACTAAATAAATAAAACACCACGATAAGTTTACAAAATAAAACACTTATAAATAAATAAATGAATAAATATAAAAACAAATATAAAATGTATTTATTAAATATTTACTTATTTATTTGCTGGTTGGGAAAAAACCAACCCCTTTTCTCAATAGTGGACAAATTTCACTATATTGTAATACAATATTTTTTGTACAATGATTTATTCAACAATGCAATTAATATGATGCATACTTCATATTTAATAAGGGGTTGCATTAAAAGGAGCTTAAGGCCCCGTTTACACTAGTGCGTTTTTGTTTTAAAACAGCGTTTTAAAATGAAAATGATCCTCGTCTACACTGCCGTTTCCACAGCGCCTACACTACATGGCCGAAAACGCCTGTCACATGACCACTCATGAACTTTAGACATGCGCTTACAAGTGTAAACAGTTGCTCATGTTATTGTTTACATGGCATGGTCATCAAGGATACGCAGAGCGCACGTGGGCAGCCATGCCATCGTTTTCCAAAGTCGCCGTTTTGGTCCGTTTAGACTGCAACTGTTTTCAAACTAAAACGGGGTCTGCAGCGTTTTCGAAAGTCTCCGTTTTGGAGGTTCAAAAAAGTCGGCGTGGTGTAAACGACAGGCATAACCGTAGCAACACTTATGCGTTTTGAAATGAAAACATACTAGTGTATACGGGGCCTCAATGTCATGCTGCCAAAAATGATAAAAAAAATGTTCTAAAACAAAACCTGAAAAACTTAACCTGGGCATCACCCCACAATGCATGCGAAAAGGTTTGAGGACCTGGCAACCTCTGAAAGGGGCATTAAAAACCACTGTAACACACGAACACAAATCAAGACACACTCACTAAACAAAAAACAAACAAACAAAAAAAAAAAAAACAGACACCCATACACATTCTAGTTTGACTACAATGGGAAATGCCCACACAGTGTAGTTATCAGAGCCCGGTGGGAGTTTGGCAGGCTGTGAAGTGAGTCACTCACACACAAACACACACACCGTATCATCAAACTGGCCCATGATAACAACCCCAGCACTGTAGGAGTGAGAGCACGTCTACTAAAAGCCTCTGAAGGCAAGTTCAGAGCTGTCACATTAACTCCCCCGAGTGTGCGCTTTCTATCGGCTCATAATTTATTTTACAACTCTTGTAGAGCGAAAATCGTGAAATGGACGGAGGAAAGAACGAGTGCATTAGGGAGAAAGACACCATGTTCTGCTACAGACTGCAAGCATTACGTAATGTCATCCGAATCAATTTTCTGCCATGTTTCATGCCACTTTGCAGATGTGAGATAATTCAAGAGAAAATGCCTCTGGTTCAATGCCAACCACAAACTCAACGACAGTGATGCACGACATCTGCCAAACAAATGTGTGATCATTTTATTGATGCCTCGACATAGAGCTCTGTGTAGTTTCACATGTTTCATATTTATCTTAAATGCCTCATTTATGAAAAATTCTGTGTAAATTATAAGTCCATTCATTCAAATATGACAACATGCATAAGAATGGCATTAAAAAGGATTTACATGGAAATTTGCTCTGCTCAAGTTTCATGAATGGACTGATAACTTGTTATATTGTATATTTTTGTGTTGACTATTTTAAAAGTCTGAAATGAATTGTACGTTGTTCCTTTCAGTACATTGTGGCGATAAAAGACACTAAATGATATTCAAACTCACATTAGATGCTTTTAACATTAAATAAAGTACATTAACGGCACCTGAGACTATCGTTATCATACTTTTTGTTGTTGTTCCAGCCGCAAAAAAATAGAAAAAGTTTCTAAACTACTTAGGACAAAAACTTTTAACGCCTGTCGAAGCGTCGTGCCATGTCGCGTCTGGTTAGGACACGGTGTAAGGAGGACATTTTAAGCTACAAAACTTGCAGCATGTTTCGCAAAGACCTCTTATATGTCAAAAGATCTAGATTGATTATGATTTCACTTTTTTAACTTTAGTTAGTGTGTAATGTTGCTGTTTGAGCGTAAACAACATCTGCAAAGTTACGACGCTCAAAGTTCAATGCAAAGGGAGATATTCTCTTTTAAAGAATTTGCTGTTTAAGGACTACAACAAATGGCTGGTAGGGACTACAACAAGCTTCTTTCTGGGTTGGTGACATCACGAACCCTAAAATTTACATAAACCCCACCCCTGACAACACTCAACAAAGGGGGTGAGGCCATGATGGGCTGCTTCAGAGAAGAGGAAGAGTTGTTGTTACCATGCCGTCATTTTACACTGGAATGCTTCACAATCGAGAGTCAATTCAACACTGGATTTGCACAAAAGTTTAACATGACGGCACATGCTAGTCGATGAGCTGAATCAATTCCACAGCAACGACATAAATTTATCCACTAACCATTCAGAAACGTCCAGATGCAGTAATTTCTTCCCGAGTCTCTCCATCACTGTGCGACTCCGGTTTGAACAATGTAAGGTGGAACAGCGTTACCAACAATAGTTTGTTCAGTTTGACAATTCTCCAGACAAAACCCTCTTTGCCTTCAGAAAACTCCAACATGAGGTGCGCAGACTGAAAATATCCAAGTACACAAAATGCAAAAAGAAGCCCGCACTCTAATGAAAAAGAAAGACACTGAATGCAAGATAAAAGCCACAGCTTTATTGAAAAGCGGCAAACGTTTCGGTCACATGCGACCTCTCTCACATTTAGTGTCTTCCTTTTTCATTATTAGATTTATATGCAGAAGCCTGCACAAAGGCAAAACAGATGGTATCCCAATGGATGTTGGATCTCAACTGTTGGGTCCAAATTTGCTGGGACTGCCAAGAGCGTCCGGCCGGTCATGACCTCAGATCTTGTAAGTCAGCCATTAGAAGCTCAGAGGATCGGTTCAGAAGGTGGACAGGTCATACATACTGTATCGACGCCACCGCAGTATCTTCTGCTAAATCTTTTTTCATGCAGGAAAACGCCCACGTTTAGGCATATTCTGTTGATTTCTCTTTTCCCTACTCTCCCTTTTCCCAGTACTGCATGCTCTTCATCACTTCCTCATGTTCCTTGCTTCTATTCAGTATTTTTTTTCCCCTTCTCAACAGTCTCCTCTCATCTTGATGTTTTAGAGGCCCGGGGCAGTTTGGACTCATATACTAGTGATTATTGCCACTTACAAGAAAATGGATTTCAACTAAATAAGAAATAAAAAACAAAGGAAGAGGAAAAAGAACAAGGATTTAATGGAGTAATTAGAGCCTGATGAGGACAGAAAACACAAAAGGGTTTCGGGAGTGAGGCTGTTTTCATTAAAGCGCTGAACACTGAAGAGGTTTGTTCATTAGAGTAGCTTTGTTTCCGTCCTGTAAAGCGCTGATTTTAAGAGGAAGGTCAGAGTTTTACTAGCAAAGTGGAAAAACCTTTCATTCTGTCGAGTCAAAGTTCTGACATGCATATCCTCGTGTTTTTATGGTATTTTTCTTTTGATAATTGAAGATCAAACCCAAAGACATGCAAACGGCCTAAGGGCGCGTGGTTTTGTAGCAAAAACTGACTCGGCATTCCTCTTTCAATCTCTGACAAACCAGTCTCACGCTTAGAAATCTACAAACACATTTTAAATGCAAATAAGTAAATGTGTAAATAAAGGAATAAATAATGAAAGCAGTCATGTAAATAAATAAATAAAATGTAATTAAATAAGCAATTGTGAAATTAATATATGCGTAAAAATGTGTAAAACAAATATGAAAAAATAAATGCATAAATAGTGTAAATACAAACAAGTGTGTAAATAATAAAATATGCAAACAAATAAATAAAAGCGTGAATAAATGTATGAATAAACATTATAACAGTCATGTAAATAAATAAAATGAAATTGAATAAACATGAAATTAATGCGCTTAAAATGTGTAAATAAATATGTAAATAAACAAACACATGTAAAAAATAAATATATAAATGTATAAATACAAAAAAATATACAAATAAATGAATAAAAGTGTAAACAAATAACCAAAAAAATGCGTAAATAAATGTGTAAATACTTAAATAAATAATTAAAATGTAGATAAATACTTTTGGGGGCCCTGAATGACTCTGTACAATTAAGAAAGTCCTCCTTTAAACCAGTGTTGAATGTTGAAACCTTGCAACCAATGACGTGTACATTAATAAACTGCTAGTCACACAGGTAAGTGGAACTCGCTCAATCTGACATTTGGAGAAAGTTCAGCTCCTCAGCGATCTGTAGATATGCAGAGTGTGAGAGAGATAAAATCTGATCTTATCATCTCTGCGAAACTGCAAGTAGATAAGATCATCACAGGTCAAAAGACACAGAATACATTTTCCATAACAGGAGGATCTGTGGAATGAAGAAGTGGTGGAGTTTATAAAGCGTGTGATCTAGGAAGCGTCTAGATCAGCTCTAGTTGAGTGTGGGAGAAGTCTTTGAAAAGCTTTTAGATCCAAATGACCTTCGACCAATGGGTGAGAAATCTCCCATAAAATGTAATCCACACAGATGGACTGAGCTTTTACATGAAATAATCTCTTTCCTCCCTTTTATTACCTGGAAATTGTAGTGACAAACTAACCTTCCAGTCTGCTCAAGAACCCTGATCAATTCTACTCCTGAATGTCCCCTATAGTACACAACAAAACAGCACACATGACCTGATGACAAGTAATGAACAATTCCTCGTGCCAAAAACACATGACTTAAATTACTGTCAGCACACTCCAACAATGACAGATGTACCTTGAATTGAAAGTGGATGTGTTTAAGGCACAGATTCTGTAAAGAGGGATCGCAAACACCAAGGAGGTTGAAATGGAAGTGCTAACCAGGGCTTAATAAAACCAAATAAAAATGCAGAATTCGAGTAAATAATTTAAAATAAAACAATTGAAATTAAATTGAATGCGTTAAATTCGGTATCATTGTGTTATTCTAGTACATGATTAAATCTAATGAAACCATAGTCATATTTTACTTGAAATGAAGAGCAAATTATACTGTTAAGGTTGTTATATGCCAAAAAAATCCTGAATAAAATAAAATTAAAAAGGACTAGATGGTATGTCATAATTCAAACTTCTTCAGATTCATAACAAATTACACACACATATACATATATATATATATATATATATATATATACACACACACACACATACATATATATATATATATATATACACACACACACACATACACATATATATATATATATATATATACACATACACATTCTTTGAACCTGAAGGAATGATCTGTGCAGCATTACATTCATTCACAGCAAATACAGGCCCCAAAACAACCAAAATATGTGGTCTTTGCCATCATGCTCTAATGGGGCTGGACATTCCTTCTCTTCAGGATTGTGGGTAATACGGCCCATTATTGTCAGGAAAATTAGCCTGGCTCATGTTTATACAAGCGGATGGACAGACGGCAGCTCGATACACAGAATCTTGTTTTCCCTCACAAAAGCACTATGATAGCACAGATTACACTTTAGAGAACATAGATTTTTCCTGCTCTTTTAAAGAAAGAGCATAATTTAAATTCATTGAAACTAAGCTGCAAAACAGATTTATTCAGAAATGTCACTGTTATTACATAACACCCATGAGTACCTTAACATACGACCGCCAGCTTGATGAAGGAAACAATGCCGGACACAGAATTTAGCCAACCAGGTCATTTACATAAGTCTTGAAGGTACAGTAGTAGAAAGGTCATTTAATTCTAAGAGTCTAAAAGAGATGGAAAGAGCTCATGAAACATTAAATTGACCATTTTTGGTATAAAAAAAAAAAAACTACCGTTATACAGTAAGTGGAAAAAAATGCTACAAAAAAGTACAGAATATTGTTAAAAAGACGACAGCCTCAGACAGAACAGCTTCATGGATCCATGAGCCAGAGTAAAACCGCACGGACTGGGAAGAGAATGTCTTTGGTGAGCTCAACCGTGGTAAAAATAGCAGCCAAACAGCTTCTGGGCTCAGTTCAGGGCCAGGTCGGATAGGAAAGCCTGAGGTTTATTATTATGAAGCAAAGCTTCACTCCATCGAGAAAATGTCCAGATGGAGGCCAGGCGAAGGATGTGTACATGAATGTGGCACATATGAAGAACTCAATATCTCTTATGGAGACTGTAAGGTGGCAATAAGACAAGAATGAAGAAAAACAAAAGATGGGAGAATAAATTACATTACTTTTTGTCCCAAAGATTTACAGCCAAGGAAAATGAGATAATAAATATCTTCGTCTAAAACATCCTCTTTCATATAAGCACTGTGGGAATTCATTTGATTCATTTTAATGAATGGGTTAATTCAAAAAGCAATTCACTCTCTCTCTGCGCCAAGAAGATATTATGATTAATCAGTATTAAAATAAATTTACTAAATAGAGTATTGAATTAAATAAAATATTAAATAGAAAAAAAAACTTTTAAATAAAGTATCTGTTCAAAATTAATAGTAAGTAAGTATTTAAGATAATCATTATAATTTTTAAAAGTCAAATTCAAATAAAATAAAAAATACATTTAATTCATCCCCAAAGCTGCATAGTTAGCAACTCTTAAGTAGCTTGCAGTGAACTTTTTCAAAAGGGTAGCTTGAGTGATGTTTAACTACTTTAAATTAGTTTCCCCCAACACTGTGGAAAGTTTTGAATGAAAACCTAGCACAAAATGGCGAGAGAGATCCAGAGAGAGTGAACGACTGAAAGAGGGAGAGTAAAAAGCTTGCATAAAGCAGCTTTGAAGGCCTAGAATTATCCATCTCTCTAATTAGTTCCAGGAATCTTGAGCCCTCAGCCAGACTGAGTCATAAAGAACCTGGCAACACGCCGCACGCGCAGAAGCCACGCAAAACCCATTCATAACCCCGTTCTCACTCCCACCACACACAGACACCACAGCACTGTGCGCCGTGAGAAGCGGGACTTTAATTGCACAGGAACTCAAAGCATCAGAAGAGCCAAAAGTTCCTCTGTAACAGAGTCCACAGTTGCCGTTGTATCTTCTGTTTTGTAGCTATTACTCTTAATCAGTAGCACGGTGGTTTTAACCACTTTTGTAAACCAGCCTGGTTAAAGCTGTCACATCAACAGTCAGCATTTGGCATGAAGCCTGTCTAGTAAAACCCTTGCCACACAAGCTTTTCGTGGTGTTACCATGATAAGTTACAGGCTCAGTTTCTCATTGAGCAACACAGGGTTAAGTGTTTTACTGCAACACTTTGATTACAATCCCAGACCTTAAGCTACATCACCGCTAGTCTCAGTCTGCACACCCTCAGTCCATTCACTGGTGATTTCAGCCATTTTTGTCTGCAGTTTGCGTCAGATGGTCAGTTTCATTCTGACAACTAGCTTTCCACAAGCTTGAGGCAAAACTAATCTTGGGGATTTTTCACAAAATTTCTAAAACTTCCTGATTCTAATCAACTGAACCACAGACATTATTTGAATTTTCCACATTGGAGTCATAATAAAAATAAGAAGAAGAACTATAAAAAAATAATAACAGTAAGAAAATCTGGCAATATAAGACTACCTCACCTCACTAAGAGAACAAGTAACTTTAAATCAGTACTCACCATCTATGGCCTGTTTGAGCGCTTGCAACTTCTTATGCTTCTCTCTGATCCGGTCGTAAGCACTGTTGAACGCTGAGGCGACGGACTGACTCGAATGGTGATGGGTCTTCCTGACATCCAAGCTCCCAAAGTCCGAGTAACGCGAGTCTCTGGCCTTGGAAGCCGACTTGTGTCTTCCGGCTGAGCGGGTGCTGAGAGCGCTACTGCCCCTTCGGGCGTCCTCAAGGGCCCCAAACCGGAGCATATCCGGATCGAGGCAGGCCAGGTCTGCAGAAGAGGCCCAGCTTTTGTTTCTCTGATGGGGGTGTGAACGTTGGTTCACCTCCATTGGTCGGCCACGCTGTTGTTGTAGTTGTTGTTGTTGGCGGTAGAGTTCAGCAGAGGACTCGGACCCAGCGGGGTACTCTGAAGGGGCATACTGAACAAGACCCTCATCCGCTCTGACAAGGTCCTGGATGGGAAGAGAGCCCATAGAGCGACTAAGTCCTCGGTTCAGGTTGGCCTGCTCCTGGGTTCGGGCCCTATAACGCTCCAGCACACGATGGGCGGCACTACGGCCTAATGGGGCAAAGAAAACACACCAAAAGGTCACACATACATGAACTTGTAAAAGGTATAAAAACAAATTAGAATCTATAGAAGGACATAAGCTAAATGTGGTACCCTTGCTGTCCTCGGGGAGCATTTTTATTGGATCACGTTTGTCAAGGCGAGATTAGAATGGGTAATAATTGGCTGAAAGAACAGAAGAAACAATAGTGGCCTTCTAGTGGTTACGAGCTCCACTAAAGCCTCTCTGATTTCACCCTGAGCCTCCAGCGACACGCTCGTTAGCCACGCCAATTCCAGCACTGTCAATCAGGAAGACATGGATGTTCCAGATGGTTCTCTCTTAGGGAACTGTTTGAGCACTGAATGGCTCAACAAGAGGCCTTTTCTCTCATGTTTCATAAAAAGCTTAGTATATCGTAGGGGCAAAGACAGATCTGGGCTGATTTCAAGCGGTTAACAAAAAGAGGCATGCTAAAGTCATTACACACACTGACCCAGACACTTCAAAACCCATGATGCTGGAAGGATACCAGTGTCAGAAAATAGAATATAAAAGAGTCTGAAAATTAAATACAAGAGTCATGCCATATCGTAGACCAAAAAGATGTCGAACTAAATGCCATAAAGTCACAATGAACTGGAAACGACAGATCTTTTTTTCAATAATGTGACGTGCATTCAAATGTAACTTTAGGGCAGGGACTTGGTTATATCCATTGGTTATTGTTCATATTGAGATGTGGGAGTTGCATTTAAAAGTGGATGAAGATGAACGTGCACTAAATGATTGCCAATTATGGCATATTGATGAAAAAAATGACTAGGTCAAAAAAAACAAAAAAAACTAATGAATTGTTCATTATAAGATCTATAACATGCATTTATAAAAACATTAATTAATTATATGAATAATATACAAAATATTAATAAAATAATATAATATAAATGAAACAAAGTAAAATAATTCACGTTGAAGCCGTTTTTATTTTATTAAAATATATATAATTATAATATAATTACACTTTTTGCCACTTTTTTGAAAAAAAATGGACAGAAGATCAGGAATATTGGGGAAAAGAGGGTAGAAATGGATTTGGAAATGGTATGGGTCCGTTTCAAACTTGCATCCCCTGCATAAACATCATGGCTCAATGTGTTGGAGCACTAACTATAAAGCTAACCAAGTATGATAAATGTGCAAGGACACAATTTGCTAAAGACATTATGCTAAGGCACAAACATGTGCAACATCACCAAAAAATCTGCCTGAAAATTACCATTAAACAGTTTACACACTAGAATACATAGAAATGTAACCTAAAAATGTTAGCTTTCTGTGTACAGTGATGCTATCAGTGTATGCTAATGCTAACAAAACATTGGCATATAACACCTGAAGCTCAAATCACAGTCAGATCTAACATTTATACTCTTGTTGTGACCTGAAACAGAAACAATGCTGCGATGCGTTTTCTTAATTCAAGCATAGCAGCATTAGCATTGCCTCTTGTCCTTTTCTACTGAGGCTAATGCTAACGTGCAGAGCACAAATAGTCTGAAAACGTCAACAAACATTAAGTCTACAAAATGAGAAAAATGACACAGTCTGAGAACATAGTTATTACATTGCTGCTGAGCTTTCATGTCATCTGTTAAGCCAAAAATAAACTAGCGTGAAGTGAGTCACCATTTAGGCAGGCTTATTTTCTCACATCATGACCCCGATGCGTGGCCAGATACAACAGCATGAAGACAAAGCTTCCTACAGAACACGCAGTAAAAAAGCCTGGGAAATATCTATTACTGATCGATGCCATGCCTCAGTTACGTAACCAACCGGTCGTGTTTGTGCTAAAGCACCACTGAAACCACTGGGAAGATCTGGTCATATTTTCCAAAATGAAACGCTCTGGTTTTGGTTTGTGGTGAAGTTTCGGTTCAAACTCTTGTCTATGCACACAGTGAGAGGACTAGAGGGGGAGAGAGAGAGACTGACAGAAGATGGATGGAGAGCGAAAGAAATGAGGGAGTTGGAAAGTTGGGAGAGGAACAGAGAAGAAGGGGAGAAAAAGGTTCTTTGTTTGGCACATCATTAAACTATAAAGCATAAGAGGTCAGACAAAGAGACGAGAAAACCAGATTGAGAGAATGAAAGAAGGCCAAGGGATGTCAGTGAAGTCTTAAAAAACAACTAGACCAAACTGTATGTTCATAATGATCACATGCATACTGCATGTGAAAAAAGGTCAGTGAAAAGATACAAGAAATTGCCGAATCATCTAGATTTTGTTATATAGCTGGACTAATTGAATATTTCTCCATAATTTAACTTGATGTTGCTAGTGGAATGAAACAGCAGAGACTCAATTCTCCATTGATTCCCAATTGACATTAGCATGTTGCTATGCTAACAACATGATACTGCATACTTCACAGAATATAGTGTATACTACATGACATTCTGAAATGAAACGGAAGATTGAGTGCATCGCATACTGAAATTCCTTTTCCACATATTTTATAAAACGTCATAAATGTCCATACATACAAAAATACTATGCTCAGAATAACATTCTGCTCTTAAAACATATTAAGAACTTAATACATATTTTTAAGCATAAAATACCTGGCTACCATACTACACTAACCTTCAAATGTTTGGGGTTTGGTTATTAAATGTTTTTGAAGAAAAAGTATCTTATGCTCACCAAGGCAATGGTTATTTAATCAAAATACAGTAAAAATAGTAATACCGTGAAATATTATTGATTTAAAATCAGAAAACTTTTTTTTTTATTTTAATACATGTTCAAATGTATTTTTTTCCTGCAATGCAAAACTGAGTTTTCAGCATCATTACTCCAGTTTTCAGTGTCACATGATCCTTTGCTGCTTAATATTTTTGTTGAAAACATGATACATATATTTGCAGGATTCTTTGATGAATAAAAAGCTCTAAAGAGCAGCACTTATTTCAAATAGATATCTTTTGTAACATAATAAATGTCTTTACTGTCACTTTTGATCAAGTTAATGCCTCCTTCCTGAATAAAAGCCTTCATTTCTTTAGCTATACTGTGCAGTATGCAGTATGTTGTTAGTATTCCGTTTAAAATGCTGCATAAACAATCGGCATATTGCCTCATCAGACTATCATAAATTCATTTGGAAAATACATTTCTTCAGAAACCCATTTATTTCAAAAATAAATAATTAAATAAATAAATACATTTTATAAAATTCCCCAGAACTCTGAAATCTTATGATTATCTGGAAACTTCCCCACCAATCTTTAGTTTCAGTTTGGCATTTCCACACACCGGTGCTGGTCGTGTTCTGGCTTGTCTCTTGTGACAGGGAGGATCTTTTATCCCTCTGTTCTGATAAGCACCAGCCCCTGAAGGGCCAAAGCCGTGTCATCTCAGTACCAAGCCCTGCTTTGTTTACATTCTGAATCACTTCCTCTAGCGCTGGACACATGTTGTGTGATGAGTCAGCATGAAGCTCAGCACTTAACAGTATTAGAACAATCAGTCTGAGATTATTAGAAATAGGAGAAAGTGTGAGCTGTGATTACAAAACAAAATATCATCAATTACTAGAAGGCCGGGGAAAAGAGCATGTATTGGCATGCCTGTGTTTGGGTGTGAATGCGTGTGTGGGAGAAAGAAAACTAGAAATCAAAGGTATACATGTTTGATCATGTGTGGATGAAAACTCAAGGACTCCCAAACCACCGAAAAGAGAAACCCCCAGCTTCAGTGTCCTATATATTAAGCAATAAGTGCTCTACATCTGTGCATGCATTACCTGCGGGCAGGCCTTTTCCTCGCAGACGTTCACGAATCTCTTTACTTCTTTCTGGAAGTGACTCCCTTTCGCTTTCAGACAAGAGACCGTCCAGCTAAACAAACACATGCACAGAGTGAGAAAAACAAAAAAAGCTCTTATCAAAGAAAGATTAAAAGAAAAGAAAATAAACTGGGAAAACTTCTTCATCATATGAAATTACTTGTATCATGAAAACACAATATCCTGTTCGAAAAGATTTTTTAAAATTTTATTTTATTCAGTAAAGATGCATGAAAAATTGACAGAAAAGACATTTATAATATTACAAAAGATTTCAAATGAATTTCTTCTGAATTGTCTGTTCAATGAATTCTATCACCGTTTCCACAAAAACATTTTTTCAAAATTGATAATAAATGTTTCATGAGGAGCAAATCAGTACATTAGAATGATTTCTGAAGAATCATGTGACACTGAAGACTGCACCACATGAATCAATTAGATTTTAAAACATTAAAATACAAAACAGCTATTTGTAATTGTACTAATATTTCAAAAAATATTACTTTTTTTACTGAAAAAAAATTATGTAATAGACGCAGCCTTGGCAAGCATAAGAGACTTCTTTCAAAAACAGTAAATATTATTTCCGACCCCAAACAGTAGTGTACTTTAATGCACACAATGCAATTTGTTTTTTCATTCAAGCCACCCAAACCATCTAAGCTACAAAAAATTAAATTAAAAAATTAAAAATAACAATAAATAAATAAACAATTAAACTAAAAGTTCAATTAAGTGTTATTGATGGATGAAGCAATTGAATAAAAACAAGACGGAGGGAAAATAAAATATATTATAGAATTTGGGAAAAATATAATGGAATTGAGGAAAAATGGATTTCATAGGGCCTGAGAGGGCTTAAATAAAGCTAAACCAAGTCAAAATATCTTTTAAATAAAACTGTCAATTTTTTAACTCTAAATCTCTGTTTCTGGAGGAAGAAACAACCCACATGATGGAAGGCATGTGAAAAACAATATTGAGAAGGATCCTCCCAGGGCGGAAACTAACAGGATTCATCAACAGAAATTAGAAGATTGCATCCATACTGGACCACTTCACATTTACCACCGCAGTGTGGAAGAAGGTACACAGTGCAGAAAATAAGACCAGAAACATGCGAGTTCCAGGCAATACACTGTTTCTGCATTGCTGTGCAATTAAAACTACTGGGGAGTGTGCAGCTGAGAAACAGGATGTGACATCAAACACGAGAAAACAAGCACAGGAAAGACTGTTAACTACCTTTTTAATTGAAAACTGTTTTATAGGGCTGAACTGGCAATTCAGTTAATAGGAACAGTATGTTCACACACATTGTTGGTCCTGAATTATTATTGCTTGCATGTGATCAAAGAATCGAGAGCCTGTGCTAAATTAAAGCAAATTTCAAAAAAAAAAAAAAAAAAGTTTATTCTATATAAATGTATTTTTAGTAATCATCATCAAAACTTGACGTGAAATACTGTGTCACTAATAGAAAGATGTCTTTGCAACAGAAAGCATTAACATAACTACTGCAAGTAAATGAATCTAATGAGTCATTCAATGAATTGGTAAAAAAAGACTCAAACTTTTTAGGTGACACATATTCAATGAATGAGTCAGGCTCTTTCTGCAAGTCATTACTTCTGTCGTATTTAAATTAGAACATTAATAAGAACAAGTATGTTGACAAAAATACATAGGCACATACCTGAGAGAGACTGCCAAGAACGAGTCTCACCAGTCTCCTGACATATGAAAACGAAGGGTCACAGCTGGAGTTACGGATGTGAGCGCTGCAGGTGTCCAGAACAGACCGTACAGACAGTCGGGTGAGTGTGGAATCATCACACATGTTGAGCAAAACTCTGTTCAGGTGTTCTCCCAGTTTCATTGGCTAAAACACACATGAAGAGGTCAGTAAAAAGATACAAGAAGTTGCTGAATCATCTGATCTGTTATTTGTCTGGAGCGATTTAATTTATTTCCATAATTTTTCTTGATGTCACTATGATACAGCAGAATGAAACGGCAGAGACTTGATTCTCCATTAATTCCCGATTGACATTAGCATGTTGCTAAGCTAACAAGATGATTCTAAACAAATCACTTACAAATACATAGTACAAAGAAATATTGGGCTAATACAATGATTTTAACAACTCTAAATCCCTCCTTTTGTACTGAATTAAGTTCCATAACCATGATGTTTCTATGTTGAGAATGAAACAGCGGAGACTCAATTCTTAAACGATATTAGCATGTTGCTAAGCTAACACTGCAATGCTCAGTAAAGCACTACAAATAAATATTGGGTTAATATACAAAATTATTTGATTCTAACCATTCTAAATCACTCCTTGTCTATATTAAATGAAGTAAAAGTACAGTAAGGATTATAAACATTATGCCTTGGAAGACTCACCTGGCTCTGAGGAATCTCATAGTCTGCACCCCAAAACAACGTCATGCCAAGTGAATACATGTGCATCTACAAGTTTGAAAGGGAACAGAAATGGCATATAGCCCATGACAATGGAGCAATTTATGATTCCATTTTATGTTTTAGTCTACAGTGACACAACATTCTGACACATCTCAGCAAGCAAAGGCAAGTACAAATGAGCTTGTGTTTCCAATATATGTTTCAGGTCTTAATCAGCATTTAAAACTTCTATATATCATCTGCATAGCTTTGTGTTTCCTTCCCATCTAGTTCTTCTGCCTGTTCTTCCTGCTAAAGAATAGCTTTGGGAACCGAATATTCAAAAGTCTGCCAAAGAATGCAAAAGATCCTTTAACTTCTCTGCAAATAATCATGCCTTGACTCTGCGGTGGTTTGTCGTCTCTCTCTAAGAATGCTGTGTGTACACAGAAGTGTACTGCCAAAATGTTTAAGAGATCAAATGTACATGTAATTGTAAATGAAATGGTTGCATGACAGAATGAAATTAGTTTCTCACTTTTTTGATATAAAAATAAGTCACTATTTCTTAACAAATGTAAATTGATACCAGAAGTCATACATTTTTAAAACAACAAACCCAACAAAAGTCACCGAAAATCCATAAGGTACCTTCTCCATGTCAGAAAGCGAGGAGAGGTTGAGACCGTCCAGCACCTCCGGAGGAGTGAAAGCCCGCAGGTCCTTCTGTGTCACATTCTCATCCGTGAAAGAGATGTTTCCGGAAGGCATGAGCAGCAGCGACCATGGAGAGATGATGAAACCCAACGCAGATGGATCTGTTGAACCTGAGGTTAACCAAACATGCAGAGAATTACTACAACAGACAGATAGCTTGACTGATTAGAGCTATAAAGTAATTGATTAATTGATTAATCTGCTCTTTAGTCCTTTTTTAATGTCTTTTGGGTTTATGAAGCACAGAAATAAAATTTTCCTTTGCCGTAATGATGGAAACAGCCAAGACAATTGGCCAAGTTTGGTTTTGTAAAGTGACACAAATGGCATTGTGTTCGAGGAATTTCTAAGACACTAAATGTTGTGTTTCTTAAGCGTGGGAAAGTTACAAGTTAAGGGAGATTACGGCCTTGGCCTAAGAACATTTCCTCGACACGAGTACAGCACGATCTGACTGTGCACGTTTCAGGGACTTTGGAGATTTGGTGGTAGAAATCTAATTCTTTTCATCCAGACAAAAGTAATGTAATAAAGAGCTACATTATTCCGTGAATGAGTGTGATTGCTTGAAATACAAGGCCACTGGGATCTCTCTCAAAAAGATGATTCTATATGACAGTTCATTTTTCTTTTTGATGTTTTTTTCCTTCGTCTTTTGTGCTGCAGGCACAAAACAATGGAGCCTTTTCAGTTCAGAATATGGCCCTGCGGTTTGAATGGAACAGCTGTACAGAAATAATTCATCCATTACAGATTAAGATTCAGTGGAAGTGTGGAATTGCTTTTGAGAAACTTTATTATTATATGTCACGTATACCAGAAAACAAGAGCGACATCTCAAAATGCAACAACTGAAAATTCTCATTCTTATACTTTCTAAAGCAAATGTGAGTGGTGCTTGCCCAAGATAATGATGCTTAAAATTCAGCTTCACCATCAAAGGAATAAATTACATTTTAAAATATATTCACATTGAAAACAGTTCTTTTAATTTGTAATATTATTTCACAATATTACTGCTTTTGTTGTCTTTTTGATCAAATAAATGCAGCCTTTGTGAGCATAAGAGCCTTCTTAAAAAAATTAGTGGTGAAAGTCTATGGATTTTATTCTGGCATTCATGTCAGTAGCTCAAACAAGTTAA